>SGJC01000891.1:0-20117 GCA_009887335.1 Henneguya salminicola
GAGTTCTCTGTAACCATGTCGGGTTTTAAATTTTTTTTATCCTGCCTTAACTGGTTTTAAAGTTTTGATTTTTTATCTATTTTTTTAATAAATATCTTTGTTTTCAGACAGTAAACTAACATATATTGGATGGTTTGAGAATCGATTTTGAATGAACGACGTGTATATGGCCAGCTCAACTTTTTCAAATTGGCATTTTTTCATAACCTTACGATTCAACCTGTCCTCCTCGGCATAGAGAATGATTGGCAAACAATATAATATTTTCACTATTCTTGTTTATATCTAAGAATATTGATGTTCTGACTCCATATTTATTGGATAAAATAATCCTATACCTCCTTTTTTTCAATTTATTTATTATATTTAGTTTGTCTATTAATGATAGGTCAACACGTTTTCTTTAAGACCATATTGCTAAAAACGATTATCGTGCTGACAACTATAGGCCAATTAATGCAAATGTCCTTTTTTTAACACGCATGACGTCATCTTTTTAATTTTGATCTTTCTTTCCTTCTTTTAAAAATTATTAGTAGCTTTCATTAAAATATTTTTTTATTTAAAAATTTGATATTTAAACAATGCCCATAAATGATTTATCAGTATATAAAGAAAAAAAATGTTTAATTAATCGTACCAATTTAAAAATTAAAACAGATTATGCGTACTAGATGGAGAGTATGGGAATATGGACACACGATGTTCTATTGTATTGGTAGAAACGTGCGCCGAATATAAAAATTGAACGCGCATGCGAAAGATATTAATGGAGTGTGGAATTATTGATGCAGTCTTGTACAATTTTTATTCATATACCCATTTCAACAAGCGGAGTATGGATTTGGATAAAAATAAGCATGGTCTTGTAACGACAAGCTCTCGGGAATTTTCGTGTAGTATGTGCTGATGGGGAAAAGTGGAAAAATCGCCAAATTACGTAAAGATAAATTTTACAAACTTGCAAAAGAGGCTGGTTACCGCTCACGAGCAGCGTTTAAATTAATTCAGCTGAATAGAAAGTTTGGATTTCTAAATGATGCACGTGTATTGGTTGATTTATGTGCCGCACCGGGTGGATGGCTTCAAGTTGCATCAAATATTTTACCAATTTCAAGCATAATTATTGGTGTCGATTTAGTGCCAATAAAACCTATCAGAAACGTAATTACTCATATCGGAGATATAACTACTGAAAGCTGTGTAAAAAAAGTAAAAAATGAATTGCAAAATTGGAAATCAGATGTAGTTCTACATGATGGAGCTCCAAATTTAGGACAAAATTGGCCATCAGATGCATTTGGGCAAGCTCAACTTACATTATCAGCGATTAAATTAATGACACAAATTTTAACAAAACGGGGTTGGTTTGTCACCAAAATATTCCGATCAAAAGATTATATAAATATTACTAAATTACTCTCCAAGCTTTTTAAACATATTCATGCTACTAAACCTATCGCGTCTCGTCGGGAAAGTGCGGAAATTTTTGTTGTCTGTCAAGATTATATAGGCCAAAAAGCTTTTGATGCATCGATTTTAAACTTTAAAACTGTATTCCAAGAAGAAGAAGATAAAAAACCGCCACTTACTATTAAAAAATTAATATCGACAAAAAAAGTTAATAGGGGTGGCTATGATGAAAATATAACACCATTGGTTTATTCTAAACATACTTTAACCGACTTTTTAACAACTAATCGAGCGTTAGAATTTTTATCTGCTACTAATGAAATTATTCTCGATAAGGATTGCTATAAATCTGCAAATATTACGCCAACAGAAATTAAAGAATGCATAAAAGATACAAAAGTGTTGGGACTAAAAGAAATAAAATCTCTATTATCCTGGCGGAAAAGATTGATCAAAATATTTGGGTTAGAGGAAAAGGAACAAATTGTAGAGGAAATTATTCAAAAAGCTCCACAAGATGAAGAAAAGGAAGAGATTGAACTTGCGCAATCTCAGGAATTAAAAGAAACTAAAAAAGAAGTGAAAAAGAAAAGAAAAATGGCCCGGATTCTAAAAATTCGGAATAAAAAAGCTGCTTCTACAATTGCCTCTTCGCTTGAAGAAAACAACGACGAGAATTTATTTTCGTTATCATCCTTAAAAAACATTTCAGAATTAAATTATTTATTAAAATCTGATCGATATTTTGAAGAAAACGAAAATCTTCCGATTGAATCCGAAAAAAATGAGTTAAATGAATATGATAAAAAAATCTCAAAAATTCAGTCTGAATCATCAAAAAAATATATATCGCATCCATTATTATATCAAGAAAATGTTGAAAGCGATGACAATAATGATGAAATCGATGAAGCTACTGAAGCTGACCTTGATTTTTTACTTAATAAAGACCGTAAAAAAACAAAAATTTTAAATAAATACGATCAATCTGAGCAACTTGAGAAAGAACGAAAAGTATTGAGTCCTGAAGAGTTGGCACTAGGGGCTTTTATGAGAGAATCATCTAAAAATAAAAAAGAGTTGCTTGATCAAAGTTGGAATAGAAATACTAAAGCAGACGAAAAAAATTTACCGTCTTGGTTTAAAGAATATGAGGATACTCATAATATTCGAACACTTCCGATAACAAAAGAAGAAGTTGAATTTTACCGTCAAAAACAGCGCGAGCTTGATTCTAGACCTGTTAAAAAAGTGTTGGAAGCTAGAGCTCGGAAAAAGAAAAAGAAAATTGCTCTTTTAGAAACTACGAGAGCAAAAGCTGAAAAATTATTAGAAGGGGAAGGTATTCAAGATATAGATAAAGTGGCCCAAGCAAAAAGGTATCGGTTGAAATACTATTTATTCTAGTCTATATAAAAAAGCTAACAAATTAATCAAAAACAAACCAAAGAAAAAATTAATTGTTGCCAAAAAATATTTATGTAAACAATATTTAACTTTATTTTAGCTAATGGCCGGCGCTATTCTAAACCAGCTGGAATTAAAGGTCCTGTTAAAGTAGTTGATCGAAGAATGAAAAAAGACAAGAGAAACGATAAAGTAGGGAAAAAATCTAAAACACGATCGAAATCTAAAATGCGTCATAGGCGTTAGTTATAATTTCCATACTTTTATTCGACTTTGTATTTTTTTTTATAGACCAGGCGGGCATGCGCGTAGGCCAATTAAGGAAGTAGCGTTTACTTACAATAGCTATCATTGAAACATTTGATAAATAGACTCCATTTTAATTCAGAATGAAATTAATAATTTAGTCTCAAAATCTACCAATTTTTGTATTTAATAGACAACGGTTCTGAATAAATATGGAATCTTTCTACTATTCAATGATTAATATTTTTTTTTATTCTGTCAAGACTGATATTAAATTTAACACCCCCTTGTCCAATATACTGCATTTTTGATAAATTTTTTGACGTCGTATATTATGTCCCTCAAGTAACACTACTGTCTTTATTTAAACCAAAAGATTCCATAAATATATTTAAAAAATTAAATATAATATCAAATATATTAACATGAAAAAAAACATTTAACTAAATCTACCCCTACCACAACAAAAATCGACATTTATTTGAATTGTTAAATATAAAAATTAAAAATACATTATAATTCGTCTTTTTTTCTTCATTAAAGTAGGCTGTTATTTCTTGTGAAGAATGAGCTCAGTATCGTCGAAGAATATCTTTTTAAAAAAATACAAAAAGATTTTCTAAAAGATTTACCTTATATTTTTAAGGATAAAGAAATCTAAAAATAAAATTTTTGCATTTGAAAAAGTTCACAACTTTCTCCTTAGTATATTTGATCTTACAATAAAATACCATAATTTATGCATCCCTTAAAAAAATCCTTCATCTTTATAACCAAATACAAACTAAAAATTGAATCACAGTCATAAATAACACACAAATTCTACATTTTTACATTCAATATATATTTTTTTATAATTAAGTATACCTTACCATCAGTGAGTGTTTGACGTGTTGCTCGCATTTCTCACATAATATATTAATCGGTATTAAAATTATCAATAAATAAAACTGCAATAAATCGATTATTATGTTCGTGCGCTTTTATTAAATATCTGCTTTATTTTCACTGAAATAAAAAATTAGTCAAATTCGAGTATAACTTGTTGTGAAATTTATTAATAACCCCTATTTCAATTATTCCAACAGATTTAAAATACCAACAAGAAAGAATAGATTCGTTGACGCATTAAAGAATAAATAACATCCTTTTTTTTCAAAAATCTAACAACGTTATGGAGCAAAATGTAAGCAATACTCGTCTGTGTTTCAATGTCTCGTATCTAAAGTTCCGTTTTAAAACATCCATCAAAATGTATAAAATTAAATTGGCTCCTATCAAGAGTTCATTAAAAATATAGCATTATCCAAAAAGGTCGATTCAGTTAACAAAGACTTTTTTTTATAATTGCCGAAATAACATCTACATTTACTTTTTTCGCAGCAATTTCATAACTTACGCTTCAAATCATATTATTTTTCGTCATAATTAATATCCAACTGTTTTGAACAAAAACTCAGCTTTACCAGAACTAAATAATAAAAAGCTCTAATTTTAAATGTAATTACCTCAATATGATACATATTGAATTAACACAGGGGTTTAGGAAATCGCTATTAGTAATTAGAACAACTGATATTTGTAACCGAACAAAAATTATAATTATGAGATACTTAATTCCAGAAGAGAATGAGAGAGTTAAGCTTTTAAATTGTCAGTTAACTCAAGGCATAACATTGACAATAAATTTCCTGTCAGTTTTCAAAAAATATGATATGACGGAAAAAATACTCTAATCACAAGCGATAAGTACGATACGAATTTCATAGGTCTATAACCAATAGGAGTAAATAATGTATATTTGTATTTTAATGAAGAAATATAATGGGTGTAGGTTAGAGTGTTTCTATTGCTCAAAACTGTCTTCAAACTGCAGTTGATGTTTTATGTATTGAAACCCAGACTCTTGTCATCTAAAAATTTTTATATTTATATCCCGTGACTCATTATACGAATTATGGGATTTTTTTATGCTCAGAAGGATAAAATTTTATAGCATGAACACCCGCATACATTCATTGTTTCCAGCTTTTAAAAAAATTAGTTAGATCTACGACGCGCTCAAATCTGATTTGGTTGTGGGAATATGAAAAATGTGTAAAGGTTTATCGAAGAAGAATATTATACTAAATTTATACCAAAAGAGACTAAAAAATATTCAAACTCTCAAAAGAAAATAATAATAAAAAAATGATGATGTCATAATACGAAAATTTACGAATTTGATCAACAATATTTCCATGAGGTTTATTGTAAGGAAACTGCACGCAATAAAGCCATAAAAAAATGTATGTTAATTGAGAATTTAAGTAATATTAAATAGCCTGAAATTGAAACAACTGAAAATAAAATTAATAAAACACTGGGATCAAAGATAGAATAGACTCAGCTACATTTTGTATGGGCATGCGCAATAGCCTCATGTTTCCAACACGCCAAGAACGGAGTCAAATTTTCTAAAAATATATAAGAATAACGTTATAAATAAACACATTGAGAATAGTGTTATATTTTACGAAATTGAAATATTATAAAAAATAAAATTCTAATATAATGCGTGCGTACTCATAAAAAATGTAGATGGTCATATTCTACCTATGATCCGAATAAGGTACCAACGCGTGTAGACACAGGTCCTTTGTTACAATGCAAAAAAAGGGCATGATATCTGGATTAAGACCATTTGAAAGATAATAAAGACGCTGGTGTCCCCATGGGCTTTTGCGTTTTGATCTTTCTGTTGGAAAGATCAATAATAAAGAAAAATATTAATAAAATTTAAACAAGAAATATATAATATATTTAAAAAAGCGTGTGCGCCGCTCGCATCGCGTGTTGATTGTTGCGCATGTGTTCACATAGAATTTGGCTTATTTTCCCAGTTTACAAAATATATCTGGGATGAGTAATATATACGATATTACTTTCTCAATATTTTCATGCAATGCACACGAGGCAGTAAAAGTTATCAACAGATTTTTAATTTTCCACATCGAATATTTTTTTCTTTGTTAATTTAGTCTTAAGTCTTCTTTACTCCTTCACAAATTGTCCATTTTTCTTAAAGCACAGACTTACATAGAAATATACAGTAAAATAAATTAAACATATTACAAAATAGACATAAGGGTTGTATTAAACTAAATTACTGTCATACTAAGTTATATTGAGAAAGATTTTGTCGCAAGATCGAATCATTTATGGCTTCAAATACGAATTTGATATTTTGTGTATCCGTTGCGCATGTAAAATGAGAATAAATAGTTTTATCTGGATAAGGATTTACATCAATAAATTTTTTCAAGATAAAAGCTTTAGCTTCATCAGGATGATCAGAACCTTAAAAATATTTAGAGTTATGAAAAACCAACATAATCAGGGAATGTAACATTTAATGGAGATATTTTAATTTTTTTATCAAAAAGATCAGTTTTGTTCAGTAATAGAATAAATGTCATTTTAGCAAATTGAGGGTATGAAATGATAGCTTTAAATAATGCGAGACTTTCAATTATTCGATTCTAAAAAATAATTGATATACTAACCCACTTGATCAGGTTCTTCAAGTAATGGCTGATCATATTCACTCAAAGATACAATAAAAATAATCGAAGTAACATTATCAAAGCAATGAATCCATTTGCGTCTCTCTGATCTTTGACCGCCTACATCCATCATTCTTAATTCATAAATTTTTATGTACCTGAAACGAACAGAATGTAGTTCAAAATAAAATTCTATTATTCCAGTTGTAGGTACTCGTAATCGTATTATATCGTTAACTGTCGGTATGCAATCGTTTTTTAAGATACGATTTCGGTTTTCAGCACATAAAAAACTATTATCTTGGATTATAAATATATACTATTCAGTGGAATCGGGTAAATTATATTTACAACTATTCGAAATAATATTTTTAATAAAAGAATTTTCACAAAGCAGATCGATAGAATCAATATAAGACTCGGTTAATGTATCTTGTTCAACATCAAATTGACGCACTTTGTTAATAGCCTCCTTGTATATATTATTATAATCATAATCACTTGTAATGATTTATCATCCTCTTCGAGACCAAGTGATATTGCTATATCAATTGCACTTTGAATATTAACAAAAACATTCGATCTAATCGAGGCAACAAAACTTAGCTTTTCAGTCTGGTTGTATCCTTTACCGTGAATAATTCTTATTTGTTTCAGAAAAGTACTTTTTCCGGACTCTCCTGTTCCTATAAATAAATATTTATCGTATAAATTTAGCATAAAACATCAAAATCGTTAAAATTAGTTATAAATATTTATAAAATATTATTAAAGTACATTGGCTAGTTTTAGATGAAAAAAAAATGGATTTAAAATAAAAAAAACGCATTTTTTGTTAAAAATATGAAAATTTTCATTTTCAAACCATTTTAATTCCCACGAGGGCATTCGGCATAATTAGAGATGTCAAAAGCATAAGAAATAAAAAATCATTTTTTCATTTATATTTCCAAATTTTGATATTAAAAATTCTTATATGTTAAAATTTTTAATATTCCTCCAATAAATATTTGGCTGCGTACTTTTTAAACAAAATTAATTTAGTTTCCTAAATCAACTCAAAAAAATAAATAATTAGTTTGGTTATAAGTAAGGGAGTAATCTTCAATGTATCCAGGGCGTGAATGATAAAAAATGGCTGTATGAGTTGCAAATCGTACACCATTTTGTTTGGGGTTTTATATACTCTAGCAGAAAAAAAACATTAGGTTTTAAAATTTTTGAATTCGACGTTTAACATGTATGAAATTCTACCGCAAACTTAGAGTTACGCGTGCGTAATTATATAGATTTTAAAAATAAATGGCAAAAATAATTTAAATTTTCAAAATTATAAACATTTTTTAACTGCATTAATACTCATTTATACCGTGCCCGATATATATTAAACAATATATGTATTTTTTTTTTCTGTTTTTTAATGGTGCAACTTTTCTTTGTAAAAATTCCCTTAAATATAAGTAAAGCCTGTTATGTCGTGTGTGGGTTTCTAGTAAGTCTTTCCTGATTTTCTACAACCTATTCTCAATGCTTTTTGAATGATGTTCAATTTGGTGATTTACAAAATTGATTGAGGAATAAAATCGTGTTCTTGTATGGTATCGTATAACCTCCAACAATCGCTTATTACAGTAGTGCCCGGTAATTTATGGGCCAACAATAAGAGAATTAATGTCTCTTCATCTTTTGTTGAAACTAAAATAACGAAGTTTCCCGTAGTTTCTCTAAAAATCGCGCGGAGACCTTAGATCTATAAATAACCTCCCTCCTAATATATTTCCGCTTTTAAAATTCGGATTAATCGACTTTGGTCAGGAAACCATTACTCTCTATTATCGAGCTATTATGCCCCCCCCAATATGACAGCAACGCTTCGTATAATAAGAATATCAATCCACAGCCCTCTTCTTACCGGTTGTTGCATGATTAATGGAGGTCTTCATTTGACCTAACAAGTTGCGATATTTTTGACAAAAACAGGAGGGTAATTAATGGTCTTTTTATATAGGCATTTTGCAGTTTTTAAACCAGCTATCTCTTCGTCCGGATACTGTGTGCTTATATTTTCTGCATCAAGTATCTGTGCAGCGCCGTATTAGATCAATTTGTTTTAATTGATGTGAATTAGTTGATTTCATGGGACGGCTACAGGACCTGCAACTCATCGATTCAGGTAAAAACTGAGTTATGCGACAAAATTTCAATGTGTTTTGACAAAAACCTAAAATCGTGTAGAGAGAACAAAAATATTCCATCGATATGAGAAAAATTACTCGAAAAACTTCGAGATGTGAGCAATTAAGGAAAAATAATTCTTAAACTAATTTAATTAAATTTATTTAAAGTTTACGTTAGTTTTATTTATATTATGTTTTTAATATTTCTAAATACTATATTTATGATTTAGCTATATCTAATTTAGCGGTTCAATTTAAAAAAACTGTATAGGCATGCGCGTTGGTGTACTTTAAAATAAAAGTTTGCCTTTTTTTTCACATCAATAAACTAAAAATTCACAGGAGATATGCATATATTCTCGAAGAAAAATAAATCACACATCAGAAAATGTATAAAAAAACAGGATGTAAGAAACGGAGCTCTAATATATTTGTCATAACAGCAAATCGCAATTAATAATCGAATTAATCGTTTAAATAATCTTTAAAAATAAAATATTTTTTATATTTATTATTAAATGGCAACAAATATTTAACCAGGTTTTGTTGTCAATTTTGCGATGTATGGCCATCAATATTACGATACTTATTTCGATATATACAAAATTGTATTTGAGTAATTTAAATGCAAAACAAGGGAAAAATTTTGGAAATATCTGAATCATTAAAAAAGTAATGAAAAAATGGGTTTTCACGACGACAATTCTATGTATGGCTAAAGCAAGTAGACAAATGAATCTATCTCATTCGTCTACGCGATTTATAATTAAAATATATCCCGAAGCTGTGGCAACGACTAATGCTTGCACAGGAGGTACTCGTCCCCCAAAGTTAACTCTGGCTCTCGTGAACACGATAACTAAAATTATAAATAAAAACAGTACAATGTCCATTTAAGGCATCACTCAAATATTAGAAGCATGTGGAAACAGCACGACAAAATGGAGGGGGCTTAAGAAATAAATTGCAAATATAAAAGGATAATAACAATTCCAGAATGTAGAAAAGGCACGGAAGTAAAATCGGAAATGCGGGCGGGATTTTGTTCGTTGGTATCAAATTTTATTACCGAATCAAAGGTATCGAAACATTCTATACATCGATGAATCCTTTTTTTTAATTTAAATATTATTAAATCAAGTAGGTGGGGTTTTTAACCAAACTGACGTAATTCCAGAGAGCTGTACGTTAGCATGGTTCTCGCGATGAGCTCTATTAAAGTAGTTCACGATGAAGCTTTTGTTGGGGCGGAGTAAAGGCAGATTTACTACGTGTATTTCTTGTTATATCGTTTGAAGCTCTTAGGGCAGATGAGCCTTTTACACGTGGGATGGGCACCGTTAGATTCCATCCTTCAAAAGAAAATCTAGCAGAAAATAATTTCTAACTAGATATAGCACGTTATTAAATCCATGCAAGGAAATTTGTTGGCATAAAGAAAATAATTTTAGAATGAATGAACTCCTCTAAGAAATAGTGATCTTATTAAAAGAAGTAGAAAGGCAAAGAACAACATATTATGAGAAATTCTTTCATGTTATGTCGAACACATACTCAGAGAGCTTTTCAAGTAGTCGTCTAAATTCGGATAGCATCGGGAGATACAAATAACTCCAATTTAATAATCAAAATATATTAATTTATATTAAAATATAATGTTACTAAATTAATAAAAAAGCAGCAAAAAAATTAATGTCATAAATCGTAATATTTACTGCAAAACCCATTTTTTAATATTTTAAATTTTATGCTAAAATTCTTGACATTTTTAACACAAAATTATTTTGCTAATATGTTTTATGTACAATATAAGAGGTTTAATTTAAAATCTTGATTCTGCGTATTAGATCAAATCTTTTATTCATTCGCCAGTTGTATTTTCTCTCACTCATGTTATAATTTTATCAATAATTTTTTTTCATTCAAATTTTGCCACTATATTTGCTTTGTGCTATTAAATATTTCACGTATTAAAATATTTTTTGACTCAACCTAAAAAAAATGTTCTTTATGAGAAAAATTTAGTGTGTTTTTTGTGGAACTGTCTGTTTTAATGATTACCGTCAAGGGATGGGTTTGCTCATTTTTTAATTGCATTGACATTAAAAATGGTTCAATTCTTACTTTAATGATTATTTTAGCTTTCAATGGATAAAAAGGCTTTAAACACAATTCTTTAAAATGTAAACTATTTTTATTAGATGAACTTAAATAAAATAGTTGATTATAACTCATGAGGAGAAAATAATAAATCGTGAAAAATTTGTTTAATTAATATCGAAAATGTATTTTGATGTTCAAAACAATAAATTACGCATGCCAATGCGATTAAATTTTGACAAAAGAATCTTATGTTTCAAATTTATGCGCACAGGAAACAAAAACATTGAATCGAATTTTTTATAAATTTATGAATTGTAAATTGTACAAAATATTTAGACAACATAATCCTTTATAATACGCCTGTTAAATTATTACACCATAAATATCGATCCAGATTAAAATTTTTGAAAAAAATTATTATTTCAAATGAATCTACATCCAAAGCAGGTTTCAAAAAGTTTGTCTAGGATAATATTATTAAATAACGGCCACAGAATAAAATTCTTAAAATAATTAAATGACCATGAAAATAAAATGACGAAAAAGTAAGTTGTGAAGATATTTTAACTAAAAAGAGCTTGTAAAAAGCATAAATAAGTTGCCATTAAGATTAAAAAATTACGATCATGCTTGCGACAATCTTTAGTTCGTGCGTTTAATGTCTGCAAATAAAAGATGCGCACAATTTAATTTAACTTATTTGATGACTTATGAGAGTTTAGGTGATTTTAGATCTTTTTTCACACCGAGTAAATAAAGTCATTATTTTTTCCCCGCGGATCCTATCAAGAAGTCTATTGCTTAAGAAAATAAAATAGGAGAGGACATATGATATCATTCTTTGCATTTTAATTAGTATTACAAGAGAAACAAGAATAAAATTTTTATGAAATTCTTTCCGTCCTCTATAATTTCCAAAAGCTTATCGGGTTTGATTGAAATATGATCCTTAACGCGGATCAGTGCTGTAGATTCTCAATTCTAGCTTAAACTAGATTAAAAAGGGTTGATTATATTAAAAAATGGGGGAAAATAAAAATTCTTTGTTTTTATGAATTCAGAGAGATATAATAATATCAAAAATAATTAATATTTATTGAATTATAATAAAGAAACGCATAACTGATAATATTCTTCCCATGGCTATGCATGATGAATTGATCAATGAGATCATAATAATATACTACAAGCTTAAGGTTTAAGGGAATTCTATGAATCAAACTAGGATTATTTATGATTTTAGTTAGGGTTTCATACATAAAGTAATTTATGATTAAAAACTGGCATTTTTGTTGGGTTACCCGAACTAACACGATAATACGATTATTAAAAAGGCGAAAAATCAGCTAATATAGATAAAATGGCATATCATAATAAATTAATATTTCAGTGATAAATACGAATTCTAATAGATTATTAATAATCATGAGAATTGAGAAAAGAATTGATTTAATATTCAAACCTAAAATCAACAATTTGTATTCTTGTTTAAATTGTTGTTTTTCTTTGCGTAATTTCTTCTCGACCAATTTGTTAATTTTTTTTGCTTCTCTTCTTTCAGGATTTAACATAAATCCACAACAATCCATTAATAAAATAGTACGCAATTTCACTAGAATTGGACAAGGTGTGATTTTTAATAAACGCTTGCGTTTTCTAGTTTTATTTTCAGAAATTTTTTTAATTAAATTCAAAAATAATTATCAATTAATAAATCAACGTTCTATAATAAAAAATAATGGAACAGATAAACAAAAGTAATGAGCAAAAATCTTTGTTGTACTACGCATGAATAAATGGAGTACTGATTGGCAAAGAAAATAAATAAAATGGAAAAATAAGAATCCATAATTAATTTATATTTATTTATTAAAACAAACAGATAAAGTTAAAACCGTTTTATGCGGACAAAAACACCCAATTTGGGCGATCGTGGTGAATCGGAATATGATTCTTGTAATCACCTGTGTACGTCTTCAATAACAGTTGTATTATTTATCTAAAAGGTATTTTATTTTTTATTCATCCTTCACTCGTTCAAATTAATATAATTTTATTTTTTACAAACGGCGACATGTTCAGAGTCGTTTTTTACGAACAAAGTCAAAACAAAATTTGTTCAATTAAATTATCAATGATTATTAATTTAAAATTTTTATTCCATTTTAATAATAAATAATGCGGCTTAAGGCTCCGTGTTTTGCTATTATTCTCTCATCGCATTTCACGAAATTATATTTCTTTTGTTCTATTTTATTTAATAATGAATCCTATGTTATATTTATTTTACATTTACCCATTGGTATTTATTAATAAAAGCTTATTTAATTATCTAAAAAACAGTTTATATTGTTTATAGATAGATTTTGTTTACTTTTCCTAACATTTAAGGTGAAAATGATGGAAAGAGAACCTAAAAAATTAGAAAATGCATCAAAAACCCCACAGATGTGTAGAATGAATTGTGGTTTTTATGCTAATCCTCTGTTTGACGGGCTTTGCTGTAAATGCAACGAAAAGAGCGCATCCGATCCTAATTTTATAGGTATTTGTTTGTTAAATAATGTAGCTTCACATTACTCAAATCGTTCTTATCGCTCCGCCATGAATAATATGTCTCGTAAGATGGAAGACGATACACCTCTTACTTCGGACAATGATGATACATCAGTTACGTGTACATGTGAGCAGCCTGGCTGTTCAGAATGTTACTCAGAATATGGCTATTATCATCTACCAATAATTAACGACACATTAATCAATACTAGTAAAATAAAATTTTTACAATTATAGTTAAAGAAATACCTGAACCCCCCAAAAAAATCGAACCAATTGAACCAGTACCCGAAGATCCTAAAGATATTTGCTATGACTGTAATAAAAAAATGGCATTTAGCGGAATTAAATGTAAATGCGAACACTATTATTGTTTCACACATCGTCACCCAGAGCAACATAATTGCCCTTTTGACTTTAAAGAATCTGGCAAATCTCTTATTGATAAACAAAATCCCAAAATTATTTTGGACAAAATAAGAAAATTTTAGCTTACGCACTCATGTCGCATCATTAATTCACTAGCCATTCTAATGTAATGTAGTTTTTCAATTCATCGTTGAGTTATTTTTTAAAGATTTCATATATCATAATAGATATATGTTATCTAAGTAAAAGATTTAATTGAAATAAATAAGTTATTTTTTATCTATGCTAGATGGAACTAGGCGTAATATACTTTTCAAACGAGTGTAATCAATCCCAACGTAATTAATTGCGATACTTGTTGCACGCCATTCCTAATATTTTTTTGATTAATTTATTGTTTTTATTTACATATTTAAAATAATGCGCTACATTGAAATGCCGCCTGTCGGTTATTCTTACTTTGAAGCATCGAATCAATTTTTAATAAAAATTGAGAGGATAAATTGCGTTTTATAATCGTGTAACATCATGTGGATACTTACGAGTAAAAAATTTTTAATATTATTATTATTTTTAATTAAATATTAAACATAAATTTATTTGTCATCTCGGTCAAGGCTATCAACAACAAGATTATGTCTCATTTTAACTAACCTAATATTATAAATATTGATTTGTTAATAATTTAAATAATTAAAAAAGGCCTATTTAAACCATTAAAAAAATAATTAGGGAGAAATTTGATTTGAACAAAAAAATTATTAATTACAAAATTAGATCCATATTATATTATCGCCCCCGCCTCAACGAATAACATTTAAAATTGAAATACGTCCTTGATTCCACCTAATAGAAATACCACACATATCTAACTTCATATCCTTTTGACTTCGTAAAAATCATATTAATTATCGCACTTAATTTAAAATAAAGTTGTTTTTATATTACTTTCTTTTATATTTTTTTTCATACAGATTTAAAATTTAACTGATCGTTTTTTGAATACTAGGTTCAAATTTCTGTCAAAGATGCCTAACTTGTTATTTTGCAAAATAATCTTTTTTTTTAACTTTCCCCCACACTCGCTGACAACACTAAGAATAAATTTTAGTTTTTCTCATTTTATATTGTGTACAAGATTCTTATTTTCACACCTTAACTACATTTATTGAAGTAGGCGATATGAATTTTATATCTTACAAAAGGATTTTATGTTAGCTTGAATCGATCTAAGTCTAAGACTGTGAATATATATTTATTTTATCTTATCACATTTTAAGAATTTCTAAGCTTAGCTTCGATTATATATTTTGGCATGCGCGTTGAGTTATTTTCCAAATTTACTTAATTTAAATATTTTGAACTGAATGAAATTTTACCTCTAAATTTATATTGAGAATTAAGGCGTAGACACTTAATTTTATTTAGAGTTGTTATTTTATTAACTTAAAGAAAAGTTATAATTCCATATCACATGGCGCACGCGCCCGTAAATTTTGTCCAAATTAAACTTTTCCATATTCGCCTATTTCAAATTATTTTTGGGTATAATTCTTCCTGACAAAAATTGAATATTAAAAGTAAGGCCCTTTTAGTGTCTGAGTAATTCAAATTTAAATTGATATCAATGGCACCCCCTATATGTTTGGTGCATGAACCGCACGCATGCCCCTGACGTCTCAATTTTATGCGTGAAAGTTGTCTCTCATCTTAGGAGGCAACTGAATGTATGCAAGTTGACTCCACACGGTCATTGTGGAGTCAATTTTACATCCTAAACCAGCTTTTTATTATATCAAAACTGTTGATCCAATTTATATTTTTTATGGTTCAATGTCTTTTCCTTTTCTCTTTATCTCATTTTGTTTCATTTATGAGATTTATATTATCTATGCCTTGTCAACGTTGAAAAAAATGGCGAAATGTTAACTACGGGAGTGCATTAGCTTTGTTTTACCCTTCTTTTAGATCACAATATACTAAGAATCGTACAAAAAATTCTAATGAATCGATTTAAGATATTTATTATTTTATGAAAATTTTAAAAAGATCCAGAAGTAAAATACAGAATTCTACCCATACTCCTAGTCAGGTCATTTTATATGATCAGCCTCTAAATCTTGATAGAAGATTCTTATATGATTTCGATATTGATCTCCGCTTGATCCCCAATAAAACCCCTAACTCAACAACATTTTGGTCAAGGCGAACAAGGGCGACAACATAAAAGAGACTTATTTAACGTTAAAATTTACACCGTGACAACTGGTGCGGAAAAAAATGGTTCAACAAGAAAGTCTACCATTAAGTTTCTTTTCCCGAAACATATTCAAAAAAGTGGAAAAACACACCCATTCAAAATTTAACCAAAATTGTAATCTCAAATTCTAACAAAGCATTTTATTTTAGTTAAAAATTTAATTGGTTGACCGAGGGAACCTTTTTTTCCACCGCCCATTTTGTCAAAACAATGAAATCAAAGCAGACCTAGCCATATATTTTTTCCAGGTTAAGTTTAACCTGATATTTACCTTTTTTTATCAGTAACGCTACAAAATCCGTATTTGCTCCATTATGATTTTATTCTGCAATTAAAATCCCTATGGGTTTTTAATGTTTATCAAGGATTCATTTTTTTTACTGATTTATAAAAATTAATCCTCTCCAAACTGCCAAATTTTTGTTATCCTCGAATTGTCACAAGACAGTTAATTTAGATATTATTCTTCTATGAAGTAAATATAGATTAAGCCGCCCAGGATAGATCATATCTGTGGGAACCTTTCGATTTCAGCTTTTTAGAAGTATTTTACAAACAAAGATGTGAAGTAACAAGAGAAATTAACTTCATAAAGTCACAAACTGGTGCAATAAAGAGTATTCAACATTTACCCATCACCACCCCCACATTAACTTTTATTTTTCATAGTTTTAATTTTTTTTTATAAATTACAAACTTCACAAGTGCTTTTAAAAGGTACAGCCTTTTTCCATGCAGGGGGAGCCACTATATTCAACTTGTCAAAAATACTACAAAGTCTTCTAATTTTCTTAAAAGTTTTATTGCATGTTCGATTTTTTCCTCTTCAATAAAAATGTAGATTTTTTATCGTAATTCAAACATGCGGCACAAGAGAGAAATCGATCATTGCAGCAGTAAAATAAAGGCTCTTGCTCTATCTCTTGACATAATTTTTTGAAAAATTTTGTCCTCAATGGTCGAGCTTTTATGAAATTTACCCGCTTCACCCCTCAATCTAAAACAAGATTTATTGGAGAACCTATGTGGTCTTATGCGACTGTGTCGCTATGCATAATACTAGGGATGCACAATTCATTCTGAGCCTTGCTTCAAAGAAGCATCTGTAATCCCCCATAAAAGTCGGAGATTTACGAATATAATTAATTTATAAACGTTGGAACTTTGTTTCCAAGTAAAATTATTTTCAGTCATAAATGCATAGAAGATCTAAAAAAAATCTTGAGGTTTTGTATTAGAAAGCAAACTCTTAAAAAAAGGTTCTCGCATGATATTAACATTCTAAAATTGCACGTGGAAAATCGACAAAGCCGCCTTATAACTCTTCACGGCCTCATCTAGTTCAACCAAAATTCATTTCCAGTTATTTTTTTAATTCATTGATAATAAAGGCCCTCATTATTTTTATCCGACTCACCCATAATAATATTCATTATATCAATGAAAACAGGTAAACGAAGTTTTTCTGCAATAATATAGAGCTTATTACATTTTGCAACCCCATACGTTACTTGATAGGTGGATAGTTAAACATTTAAAGATACGGAAGTCTGCCTTAAAATATTGAATTTTGTTATTTGAATTAATTCAATTTTTGATTAAATAGACTCCAAATTTACCCCTAAAACAACCCTGATTTTTATGCAAGAATACACTTTCATCCAGTCAGGATCAACTGTTGTAGATATAAGGCAAAATTAACATAATTTTTTTTTGCTAATTTTATCCCCTTCGTTAATTGTCTGTGCCTTCTTATATTCGTTTCCCCATATTTATTAATACTCAATAAAAAAAAGCCATAAATTTTAATGAGATAATAACAGCATTAGAAAATTTGTTATAAAGTTCACAATAAACCAAAATTTTCTGAGATTGAATTATTTTTGATGATATCTTAATAAGATATATTTGAATCTATTTTTAAGTTAAAATCGAATTTAGAAATTTCTAAAGAAATAAAACAACATTGTTTGATGAGATACAAAAAAAAATATATCAAAATATGTTTATAAATTAACATTGATTGTTAGTATGCAAGGGTATATCCAGGTCTAATATTTTATTTTATTTTTACGAATGTTGTATGGATGCCTCCTTGTTAGATTAAATGGGGTGCCCACTATCTCGTCAGTGAGCTCATTGAAGAGAAGGAGATCTAAATAATGTTTTATTAATGTATTTCTTAGGTGATTTAATATGTCTATTTATTCTTTTATTATTTCAGAATAAATGTTCGAAGTGTTGATGTACAACCCCTCCCAACACAGATGGTAAACATATAATATAGTCTTATTTGTGATTCCAGAGAGTTTTCTCGTCGATGTTAATTTCATCACGACTATTTTGTCTCTTTTCATATTTGTTGGGTTGTTACTAATTTCTTTTTTTTTTAATTCCAATTTTTTAAGGACTGAGAGAAGGCTCCTGAGGGCTAATTCTCTTGTATCGGTCATTCTTGAGGGGGAAGAGCCTTACAGTACTGTTGATCCTGGCCGTGGTGCGTACCTAAAACAGGCATAAGGTACCTGAAATTCCTTTTGAAAGAGACCAGTAAAGTTTTACACATCCAGTTCTATATAAAAAAAAAGCCGGGAAGAATACTCAGCCATTTTTTACAATTCCCCTTAAATACATTTGATTTTATGTTAAGGACAAACATATTTTAAACTTCTTTAGTAGGGGCAAAAATGTCTTAATTATATAACGTTGATAAGCATTAGGAATAAATTTATTGAGTAACAAACAAAGTTTAAAATATTTGGTGAAGTTAAATACGTATAAAACATAAATTTAGGTGGGAATTTAAAAAATAATGTTGAAAAAATATCTACACAAGAGCTTTTCAAAGGCAGATATGCAAAAAATTTCTCAAAAATGATGTAGTACTAAATCTATGAGTATAAGAGAAGTGTACGGCTTTAATTTATTCTTTTTCAGTCAGATAAAAATTTCGCCCGAATCAAGAAGCACCAAGTCTAATTAAAGGCCAGCGGAGAGCTCAATTTTTATTTTTTTATTAGCCTTAAGCAGGGTTTTAAAGGTTGAATAACTCTTTATTGGAAATATATAATAATTACATTACCGCCGTATTTTGATATGCTAGATGTTAAGTTTCACCCCTAGATTGTTATATTGCATAATAGTTATAAAGTTGCATCATAAAATGATGAGACAGTTACTGTACTAAGGATTCTATTTTTATCGTATTATTAAAATTAATTAAATATTCAGAAATATTTACTGAATTATCAGAAAAAAAAAGCGGAACTTCTGCTTAGGATTCATGTACAAAATATTCTATAGTTACGACGAAAATAGATAATTGTATGAGTTATTAATATTTCATTGTGCAATTATTTTTTACATCAGATGCATTATTCTCCTTATTTTATACGTGTTTAATATAGTGTTCACAAAATTCTTTTAATATTTGGATAAACATTAAAATTCAAATCAAATATCATAAGGTTATAACTAAATACACGTCTCTCATTCGTATAATCGAATTAATCCTTTTGTGAAGCAACGAAATTTAGCCTCCTCGCATTTTTTTTCAAAAACTTGCAATAATGAAGACCATACTCGTTTAATAATTTGTGTGTGAATTCAATTTTATTCTAATTATTCGAATTGATCCCTACATTTCTTGTACACTCAACGCTACATCAAATTCTATTCTATAATGTAAACCCTATTAATTACGCGAAAATAGAAAAATATCATTATATTTTCACGAGTAATTGGAAGAAGCATTTCAACATTTATTAACACTTTCTAAACAATGAATAATCTTACCTCTTCAGCTTTATATGATCAATTCGGGTGCTTTAAAAAATTGGTCTTTCCGAATACCTCTTTTTTTCTAATTAGTTTACCATAGTTTCAATTATGATTCATTTGAAACATATCGTCATAAAATTTTTACACCTCTCCTGTCATTTGTTGAGATATTTTGATCTTCAATAAGTAATCAACCATCCTTTTACAATTTTTATCAAGTAATGGATCTTCGTTGATTTGAAATATCAAGTTAGACAATTT
>SGJC01000892.1:0-18410 GCA_009887335.1 Henneguya salminicola
ACGTAGGAAATTGAGGACATTCCCCGATATAAAGGAAGTTTCACTTTATCGCTTCAGATTTGTCAAAATCGCCGGGTCCCTAAGTAAAACAAATCCGCAAAGAATTATACAAAGGAATTAAGGCGAGACTGATGGAATACTACGGCTTAGACAGTCCACGAGTAGTCTTCTATGAGGTTCGGTGGTGGTTCTTTCTCTAATTCTAATACCAGAAATAATTCGTCTTTTAGACAAGTCTTCTGGGTTCGAAGCACGGTTATGGACAGTTGGATTGTTTAAAATTAAATTTCCATCTCTGTTTGTACGCATTGTGCTTGGGCATATTTTTATGAGGCATCTCTAAGAAGTATAATTATTTAGAATATTTTCTCGCCCTGTTCTGTAGAGATGGCTTTGATGAGCAAGGAGTTTTTTTCGCTTTTCAGATAAGATAATTTCCAAATTCTAAGATTATTTAAAATTGAATAATAAATAGTGTTATTAAAAAAAAGTCAATAATTTAGTAGATGGAAAAATAAAAAAAAAAGATATCGAGGATGTAATTATTCAAGTTGGCGGGGTATTATTATTTATGCTAAATACAGTATTAATATAGTTAAAAATTTTTACTATAAAATTATTCTGACCACGATACCTGCTAAAAATGCTTCGGTTAATTAAATTTTTAGCAGAGAATTAATTATTTATACGAATTTGTCCATTAAAATGTTGAAAAATAATAAAAAAATAAATTATAAAAAATATTACTTCGATTTGTTCACTTATAAAAAAATATTTAAATTGTTGCGCAATTTTCTTGATATCTACATAATCAAACCTCGATGTGGCACTATCTCAAAGACCGCCATACAAATAATAATTTAAAATTAAATTCTGTGTTGATTGACTAAACGTCCTCTAGATCGCGCGCTATTTACTTTAATGAGCGCCATATTACTTTTGACCTTACAAAGCAAATGTTGTCAACTAAAATGCCAATTTTTTAATTTTAAAAACACAATGGAAAAATATAAAAAATTCTAGGACTTTGAAAATATAAATAAAAAATACAGCACAATATGGTAATAATACCGAGGTTGCATTCCTTATCGCCAGTCATAAAAATCAAAATTTTTCTCCTTTTGACAATCAATGTTGTCATGCGAAAAAAATAAAATTTTAAATGATTTTTAATTTAATTTAAAACAATTTAAGATGTTTCACGAGGCCAAAAGGGAAGTTTTATTTAAATTAATCCACCTTTTCCTCATTATTACTTTCAATAAAACGCTAAGTAATTTTTGAAATTGAAAATGGCACAAAGAAAACCTATTTTTGATGAAATCCAACCTCTAATAACACGATCTGTTGCAGATCAATACCAAACTATTAACAACACGGCAAGTAGTTTTGATTTTCCACCAACGATAATTTAGCCAGTCGTGAAAAATATCAAGAAACTGGGTAATCCGTGAAATGTAAGAAGATTGGCGCCTAAAATATTGTCGTTAATTTTCGAAATAAGAATCGATAATATAACGATGTCTATAAGTGATATAAAAAAACAGGCTCTATGATTATGCAAATTGAACAAAAGTTTAGGTTCGGGTTAAAAAATTGGATTTTCTTTCAAAAGGATCCAACCGATTCCCATTCGACTAAACAATCCGGATGGCTAGATCGCGCAAAAATAACTCGTGCGCTCATATAATTCGATACACTTTACTTTTCGATATTTGAATGCAATTTACATTGACGAATCGTCATTTCCTTTACACATTATGCGCTCTTATCTCTGGACATTACCAGGACTAACACCCAATCCAATAGTTACGACTTTTCGAGGTCCAAACCTCACTATGATTTTAGCTGCAAACACGATGAATTTTGTTAACTATTCAGATTGGTAAAAATCTGAACAGTTCAATTTATCAACAATTCATACCCAATATTAAGGAAGTTCTGGGAGAAGATAACTTTGCTAAAGTTATTGATAACATTCACCTTCATCATGGAAATTAAGAATTCATGATGATTACCTAAACACAATAAGGTACTTATCGGCTTATAGCTCGTTTCTTAACCCATGTGAGGAGGTGTTCTCTCAACTCAAAAATAGTGGGAGAAATACTAGGGACTCCTCTATCATAACTATTTTTTTATATTCCGAAACTTTTTTTGTATACTGTTTAAAAGAAAGACATAGAAGAAGAGAGTAAAAAAAGGAATCGTAAAACGGATTTATGTTTATTTGACATTGAAAACATTTTTTTAGCCTTGTGAGCCATTCTTTAATTGTTTTAAATGATATTAAATCACAAATAAATAAAATATTTATTATTTTTATATGACGATATTGATTGTCGGGATAGACGATAATGAAGTCAAATACCGATAAGTGAGAATTTAGTCTTGGACGTTTTAGCAATACGAAGCAAAATCTAGCATATTGAGGGGGGTCGGGCTATATTCAAGGATTCGTTCTCCTTCTTCAATCAAAAATGTAATTATTAAATAATTAAAGACATACTTATTGAAATTACAGCAATTAAGTTTTTTGAATAATTTTATTTTATTGTTGAAATTATAGGTTGCAGTTTTGACGAATATGGAAAATTTGCTCGAAGAAAATAATAAAAAAAACTTTATTTTTGTTTATTAATTTGGCTTTGCCTTCTGTTGATTTTTTTTGCTCAAATATAATAAAAATTTTGATTATAGCTTTTATTGAAGTGATAATTATAGCCGGCATGACCTAATTTCTTATCCTTGTAAAATTTGGCAAAATATTAAAAAGAATGTATTGCTGTTATATTTTAAAATTAATATAAATTTAACCATTTTTTGTTTTTATATTGCTGTTTTGACGGAAAAAAAATCTGGCATATTTTATTTATGCAAGAAAGTTATTAAAAAAGACCAGAAATTGGATTTTTAAATCTGATCAGAAAAAAATTCCAATTTTAGGAGTTTTAATTGATTTCGATATTCTTATCATTTATTTTGTCAAATAGGATCGAAGTCATTTATTAATATTTTTGTCATCATAGAAATTAACTAACTTTTCGGAATATTATTATGTATGAATATTTTTAATTACTTTAAATATAACTTTGTGTAGTAACTCATTAAGAATGTCTTTTTTGTCAGTAAATTATCGAGTCACCTTATGATTTACCAAAAATTAATAATGTCATTATAAAATAAATAAAGAATTTGGCTCTACCTGCCCCCTGACATACGAAATGATTTAGAATAACTGAAGCGAGAAGAGGACGCGTGATCCAGAAATTTCATTTACTTAGAAACGGAGAAATAAATTGAAAGTCAATCTTTTTATTTTATTTTAGCTCTATATTTAGGGCATAATTCAATCAACCTCCACTTAGGGGAGTGCCATAAATTTCAACTTTTTCCGCGTAGTGCTCTGACGAGGGTTAACTGTACTAATTTTTCTTCCGATTCATTCATACATAATTTTGTTCAATCTTCAAAAAAACCAACACATCTTAAATATTTGATTCTTTTTCCATTAAATTGAACTTTTTGTTTCGGATGCTTTTTTTTATTTTCTCTATTATTTTATTAATTACATTCAGATCATTTTGAATATCCTCATACTTTTAATTTTTTCCAATTATTTATTTATATCAATGATTTTTATGGTGACAGCCTTAACATTTTTTAAGTCGCAAACACTATTTTATCAATTATCCAACTCGATTTTTAGTTATAAATATATATCCAGAATTTCGGCTTTATATTTCCGCAGATATTAATTATATGAGTTGTACAAGTTTTCATATGGATTTTTAATTAATTAATTGTAAAAAATATTATGGCAGTTATTTATAAAGGTAGTTTAAAGGGAAATGCATGAAAAAAAGACAATTCCACATTTATAGTGGTAATTACGAGGGAAGATTTATACAGGTTTGAACGTACCCTAAAGTAAAATATATTGATATTTTGACAGCTTTAAAAAGAATTCCCCAATATATTAATCAAAATAAAATGACATCAATTATTTTGAAAATTGACCTGGGCTTTAAAAAAATTAAACAACATAAAAATACCGGATTTATAACAAAAAAATTTAATTATTCTGTTTTTAATATTTTAACAGCAACAAAATAGTTGAGCTTGATAGTCCTTCATTACAATTATCGCCATTAAAAGAGTTCAACCCGAACAATGGCGGTCTAAAAAGATAAACCGTATATTTTTTAATTTAAATCGAATTTTAAAACTAATTTAATGTGATTTAAAAAATGCTTCGATTATGTGATGGAAACAATTGAAACTGTTTTTTATAGCTTTCCTCAAAAAAAAAGATGACCTTATAAATATTAATTACCTCGAATAAAATCAATATTTTTGAGATTAAATAAAAATGACGTTATTGCCGGTGATCTTTGTAATCAGCGTGCATTGCAACATTATGCTGTTTTGACATTAAAGTCACTGGTAAAATCAAATTAATAAGGCACAATAAGACATAAAAAAGGATACAATTTCTTAAATTTACGTTGATGATATTTGATCAAATGTATACTTAATAAGTTTCAGAATAGAATCGGCTATATCCTGATCAAGATAATCCCAGGAGACTGAGACATTATATGAGACAGAGATGGTAGTTTTTGGGTTAAGCAAAAAATTGGAAGATATAGAAGCTTGAAAAGATTCAACTGAAAGAGAGCATTCATCCTTCTGTGATATTTTAACACCAGGATGATTTTTAGTAATATTTTTTGTTATTTGCTCAACAATTGTGTTGATTTCATATGTGATATTGGCAGCAGCCTTTGATTTCTTAATATTAAGGGCTTAACAGATTAGTATTGGAACAAATACTGAAAGATGTCGATAGAATAATCTTTTTGAATAATGAATTTCTATCATCGAGATGAGTAATTTTAATTGGATATTTTGGATTTTCTTGGATTGAAAGAAGAGCATGAAATCGTTCCCCCATAACAGCCTTGAGACGAGATACACTTTTAGTAGATATTAAAGCTTTAATTGGAGGATCTTTGACATTTATTGTTAATATCTCTCCATTTGATGGGTAATAACATTTAAGATTGAATTCAGATTCAATGCCTTCACTTAGAGTTTTCATACCTTCCAATTCACCATGGACAAGAACAACTGCTTTTTTTGGGCGACAATAATCTATTAATTGCAATATTCCAACAGAATCAGCATGAGCACTGAAAGACATATTTAATACTTGCATTTTAACGTCAATAAAACTTCCAATCCGATCGTCATTTTCGATTTTTTTTTGTCCGGATAGAACTTTATGTCCTATAGTACCAACCGCGCAATAACCAGGCAGAATAATAGCATTTAGGGGATCAGAAGCCCATTTTTTAAAAATAAAACAAGATAATCCTGCATGAAGCATACCGGGGGACGCAAGTACAACCATAGGACCCGGGGCATCAACTAAAGAACGATCAAAGGGAAGAGTGTGATTGAATTCGAATAAATTCCGATTATAAAACACTTTTTTAAAAGTTTGATTTGTCCAGGATATAAATAATTTATAATAATTCACCGCCTTTTCCGCCATACCCGTTGACATATATATTGGAACAGTAATATTTTTCCTATCCCAATACCTTTCAAGTAATAAACAAATCTCTTGAGCACGACCAAGCGCGAAAACCGGAACAAGAACCTACGATCTAACAAGAAATAAAAAACTTTCCCGCCAGTTTCTATAACTTGGTGGATTTTAGCAAGCATGTCATTCTCCCTACACTTACGAGACTCTCTAATAGTAGTTGCATATGTTGATTCGGTGATTAATACATCTGGCTCGCACCTATCTATCCATGCTGCTCCAAGATGACTATCCGATGTCATATTAAAATCCCCCTAATTATACCTATTAATATGTACTGTATAAACAACTGACTCATGACCTACTCGTATATAAAACATGACAGCGCCAAGAACATGACCTGCGTAATACGCTTTTATCTCTATATTTCCTATTTTGACAACTTCATGCAAGGTAATATCAGAAATTTTATCGAAGCAATCGTTGATCATCTAAGCGGTCATAAATTTCAGACACCTGCGGAGTGAATAAATCTGATTCCGTTTTCTTTTCTTCCATGATTCGTCTCATATCTTCCTTAAAATTTATTAATTCAAATCAAACAATTAATATTTTTGCGATAGCTTTAGTGGGCGTTGTCATGTATATAGGGCCATCGAATCCTATTTGTTCAGTCATAAAAGGCAAAGACCCACAATGATCAAGATGGAAATGACTAATAAATCCATTTCCTATGTTTTACCTGATCAATACGCAATCGATAAAATCATTCAGGGTTCCTGTTTTTGTAATAAATGAAAAATCTGGATATTTTCGCTTGAATAGAAATATAAAAAATACTGCATCCGAATAGCACATGTGCATCCCACAATCCAACATTATGCGCTTTCCTCCCATACAAACAATAATACAACTACGACCCACATCTAGAACCTAAAATACTATTTTTTCTAACCTTGCCCCGCACCTAAATTTTTACTTTAAATGAAATATACCAAGTGGAATTATAGTAATGTTAGGCATATTGCAATATTTTCAGAAAATACGTACAATATGGCTGATTAAATATAATCCGCGCGTGCTCAACTCATGAGTTTATTACCACGAAATTACTTCTTTTCGTCAACTTTTTTTTATGCTTATTTTAATTTCGAAAGCAATAGGAATGTTTTTCCCATTGTGCGAAAAAGTCCTTTCTAAAAAAACATGCGCAATATTTTAATGGCGGAAATACCAAGAAATTTCATAAAATATACCAACATATTTAAAAAATTTGTTATTTACCAGGAATTCCCAATAAGAACGTTTAAAAAAATCAGGGATCATTAAGAATTCATTGGGAACTATGAATCGTTTTACTTTCTCAAATGCGTCACATAATTGCATTGGCAAATGATTAGTTTCAATTTTATAAAATTTAAGGTGTAAAATCAATTTGTATGTGCATGACTCTACCAACATTTTAACAAGCTTAAAATTTACAGAAATGCGGTTGCTTGATTTATTTCGCCAGTCAATTTTTTAAATTTTCAATAATTTATTATTTAAGAAGTGTATTGGGTTGCTTCAACTCTTTGGAGCTTATATCGTGCGTATCTTGGTATACACCGCGAGTATCCATCGCAGTCAGAAACAGGGATTAAACCAAAGTGCTGTTTAATCAAGTTCATCAAAATTTTTTCGTGTTGTATAGTTGAGTGTTTTACGAAATTTTTCCACCAAATAACATTTGCTCAATTGGATATAGGAGAGGAGAATACTGAAACATCAGAAATTATTGATGTGGTTTGACTCTATGTATTTCCTAACTACGTTTTTAATAAAAGGGTACTTTGCCCATTAGGACCACAGCGTTTAAAATATTCAGGTTTTGAAAACATTGGAAAAACTGGGTGAAATATTCTAAAAAGGATTCAGAATTAAACTGAGTTTTGGAAATCTCGTCGAAGGCAACGCTATTTCTCGTCATATCCTAACAGACAGAAATATTGCGTGATCTCCTTCTTGGAATAGTAATAGTAGCTTTAGAACCATGGGGAGATCGTTATCTTTCGACTGCATTGGCACGTTAAAATCAATCGCAACAATATAGAAAATGTTATCATTTGAAGCCGTTTCCTCAAGTTTGAGTAACCTGACTTCGTAGTTTATACGAACCCCAATTATTTTTTTCGTATTTCTTTGTGGTTGAATGTAATACAAACGCTTTATTGAAAAATTGAATTCTTTAAGTGTATCCTAAATAGTCGTTGATTTGGTCCTCTTTCAAAATTATTTTTAAGTCGTTTTAGCGCAGTCGTATCGTTACGATTTATAGAGAATCTAATTCTATTCTTAATCTCATTTGTTACTTTTAAACGACGCCTTCATCCTTTTGATAATATAGCATTGATGCCAGTTGTTTTGAATTTAGCTTTACTTGATTTTACTATGCTGCAAGCAATCCTACATATCTCGATGTTTCTACAGAAGTTAAGTTGTTTTGGTGATTTGATATAATTATTTGTCGAGTTTTAAGCGATAAGGTATTGCCTTTTCTAACACAACGGCAAGCTGTTTTTTACTTATTTGCCGTATCTGAATAATTCCTTTGGTTATTACCTTGATCATTTTATTTAAAATACCATTTTAATAGAATTTTGTAAACGGGCGAAATCGATCCAAAAACTCTGCAATATGGTTATTGCGCGCACCCATAGAAAAGAACAGTTTTGGGATAACATTAACAGTATTCTAAATGTTATTTCGCTGAGAAATTTAAAATTTTCGAATTCGTTTTATTAAATATATTTTTTTACTGAAATATATCGACTCACAATTCAGACAATAATTTGAAATTTACTAGTTTAAAAAATTATACTGGTTTTTGCAAGCAATTCAGGAATTTTTTTTATTTTGATTATAAAAAAAAGGGCTTCAAATAAGTAGAAACCAAAAACTAATAACGAGCTCCGTGGGTTAGTTAATAATAAAATTTGTTCTGCATGAAGGCAAGAAAAAAATTAATATCCGCAAAATGCTAAATGTACTTCCCTCTTCAAAAAGACAAATAATGAGAAATCATAATACAAATGGCGTATCGTTAATTCAAAAAAAAAGGGAGGCAATCGAACATCCATATTAATTGATAATATCCTGAATTATAAAGAGTCTTAATTGACTCAACGACATTTACTGCATAGTGGGCACAGTACAACGGCTTGATTTTCAAAACCCCCTTTACAAAAATGGGGCGTTTAAGGGAAGCTATCAAGGCCTATATCTATAATGAGAAATTTTCCAGATGTAAAAACAGAAAGGTATAAATATACAATTCAAACAGAGATATAGTAATATCATATACCTATACGAGAATTTATTTAATTTGAAAATGATTCGCTCTCATGCTATAAGAAGAGTTTATAGTATTCCAAATCCTACGAGTTCATCATCTAAAGGACCAAATGCCACTATGATACGAACTCTGAATTGCCTAAATATTGTCTCTTCAGAAGTTACTATTGGCACTGGACAAACACCAAAATTGTCAATTAATTTCTAAATTGAAAACAAACAGGAAAGGGACCGGCGAATAACGTTCGGTTTCATCATTAAAATAACGTTTTTTTTATGAAAAACCGTATATGATTAAATATTTGCCAATAAATTCGCTATTTTTTAAATCATTGCGAAGAAGCCTTCGCCCAGATAAAGTCCAACTTTCGATGATGAAACCTTAAACAGCACAAATAATTTAAACCTCAGAAGAACAGAAGCAAGCATAAGACTAATTAAGGAGCATCTTTATTACCCTGTAAGAGATAACGAGAGCTTCTTCCCACGACGTTTATCTGACGAAAATCTAATATTAATGAATTTATTACAGATTAAGATTTAAATTAAAATTTTTCGATGTTATAACAAAATAATTTGTAAAAATGTTAAAATATTTGGTGCAAAGAATTTTACTTAAAAGAGTAAACGTTTTTTTTGCTAAATGACTTGATATCAATTTTTTATGCCTCCCTCCTTATGAATGAAAGCTATAAACACCACAAGTGTAATCAGTGCCACCATATTTGGTGTCAAAAATGTTCAGCTTCTCTTCAATCATATCTAAAAATAACTGGGTTTTTTTTTGAAACATGAGATAGTTTTCGAAGGAGAGTGCTAACAATTACTGCATAAAATAAATTAATCGAAAAATATTACAACATTTTAAAAAAATCTAAGAAAATACCTGCAATATTGTGGGGAATATTTGAAATAAGATTTTATTCAACCTCTTTTTGACTCAATTTCTTAAGAACATTTTAGATCAAACTATGACGCCTTTTGTCTTATGAAATCATCAATAAATAAATGAAAAATAAATTATTACATTTTTTCAAAACTTGGGTAAAATAAACTAAAACTAAACTCAACATTTGAAAATCAAAAATTTTTGTAAGAGAAGAAACATTGGAAATTATTTAGATTATGAACAATTTTAAATGAACTATTAATATCCTTACCAAAATAATATTTAGTTAAGCTTTGTTTCAATGTAATATCAAAAATTGTAACAAAACAAAAAAAATCGTCTGAAAAATTTTGTTCATGAAGACCTACAGTTTTATCTTACAATTATAGAACCGGACATAAAAAAATTAGTAACTATTAAGTCGGCTCGATTTTCAATTCATATTAGAACATTATTCTCATGAATGGAATTTTTTTTGTGAACTAAACTTTATAGAATTATAAACATATTTGTTGCATTTTTATTAAAGGATAAATTTTTCATCACAATTTTTTTCGGGAGGGGACGCCTTACATTGCGAGCCAAATCCTATGGGGTACGGTTTTTATTAGAGAAAAGAGGTCGGCGGGATGTTTTCAAGATGAGAGTCCCCACAGTCGCTTATCATGGTAATCTTGAGTATCTGGATTCGGCGTGTGCCCGATTTGGGACGGTGGAGCGTCTCTCGAAGACGACCAGTATAATTTTACACAACTAGTCCAAGACGAAAAAAAAAGGTAGACATTATACTATTTTTAAACAAAAGAATTGAGAATCACTACTTAAACAAGAATTATATTAAAAAATGGTTCGATTGTATTCATCTTTGTTTTATAATATTTCTGCATAATTTAAAAAATTAACAAAAACTGATGAATTTTACAATTTTAGGGCGAATGGGACTTTTGTAAAAATTATTTTTTAAAAACTTTAAAAAAATGTCTAATAAAGATTTATTTTACCTCAACGGCAACTTAAATTCTTCAAGATTGTACTGTAATAGATAAAAGGAGGTCTCGCTCGTATTTTTAAAAATTTTGGATTTCAAATTGGGCCATAGTCGTCCACTTTACTCCTAACCACGATTCATTTTTCTATGTTGATTTTTATTATCGGTAATAGAGTTTCAGTGCTTTTCCTTTAAATCTTTAATAATATAATTTCTATTTTTTTATATTCACCACTGGATTAAATTGGTAAAATCTGACCTCCTATAAATGCCAAGGTATATAGAGTCTATGACCCTATTTTCTGGAGGGGTATGTTTCTTGTCTTCCTTTCCCATCCCCTTACAAAACTTTTTCTAGGGGAGGGTAGGATGCTAAAATTTTAAAAACCTGAAATTTTTTTTACCAATATAAATCTGTCTCTATGGAGCACATTATAAATAGGCTGAAGATATTTTTTATAGGGCTTGTCTACAATTCACAAGTCAAATTTAATTCATTTAAGTTAGAATGCAATTTCTTCGATACAATTCTAAGGTTTCACAAGATATATATTTGGGACATGATTGTCTCCATATTTTGACCTTCAAATTAAAAAATTAGACTATTGTAATTAGTAATATTGCGTTTCGGCAATTTTTATTTAATTTCTTAAGTTAAGTTTCGACAGTTTAGGTTGATCCAATTTAAAAGAGATTGTTGACCTTTTTTCAGGTTTTTTATGGCGATTTCGTTAACAAAATATTTTCGTTCTGTTTTATTTAAAATTTAAATTATGCTATTATAATAAAATCACCAAAATTTAGAAAGTATACAAGAGGAAAAATTTATTTATATCTAATTTAACTTTCGAAAAATTACGGTCAATTTTATCAATTTAAAATCTATAATTTATTCCGCCATTAATATTTGCGCATGTTTTTAAAGGAAGACTTCTTGCTCATAAAATACTCCTTATTTTGATTTTAGTCCGAAATGCAGATACAAAATTGTAAAAATTATGCAACTACATGCAAAGTAAAAAAATAATTAAACCATTATTTCATCCAAATCCTTCTAATTTTTTGTATCGTTTTAATCGACCATAATTTAGTTTGGATGAGTCAAAATAAACATAATTTATTAATCAATAATTTATTATATTATGGCATAAAAAATAAACATACGCTGAATACAGAGAGTTCTGGCAAACAAATTAAAAATTATGTGATGAGTATGGAGAAAAAACTGAGTTTACACTTTATTTTTTCAATTAAATGACAGGAATGTGTTTTGAGATTAAAGAGTCCGACATTTTAAATGCGGCGTTTTGCGCGGTTTTAATTGATTTTTGTCAAAAATGCCATCAAGATGTAATGTTTATCAATGTAAGGAATGCAGAACTATAATTGCGGATTCCTCTTATCTTACCGGAAGGGATGAAGAACTTGGAATGATTTCTTTCCAAAGTAAAATGTGTGGCTTAACACCAGACACTCCTAATGTTATAAGTGTAAATCATAAAATATATACATCTCTTAAAGGAAAAGACAGATTTTGGTTATTCTATTCCTATAATTTTTAGTACTTTTCAATACATATCCTGCAAGCAATGCTCTAATACATTAGGTAGACTATATTATGGCACAACCCCAAATTTAGATTTTTTAAGGTAATGCAAAAATAAATAATTTAGAAACGCATTTGCTTTCAATTTTGACTCTATAATATCTTACGAAGTCGGTTTTAATCGTAATACACCAACAGAAATAAACGCGCCGCCTATTCCCGCCAATTCCTCATCAGAAGAAAACGATGAATATTTAGAAAAAGGTGATCAGGTATATCCTATGCCTAATTAAAGATGCATCATATCCTAGCATCAGCCGCCAGACGATTATCACTCACAGGCCGACAAAGTAATAAGGAAAATGTGTATAAAACACCACAAAGATCTAATAATCCTACTAATTTACGTTAATAAAAATTTGATCTACAAAATGGGCATAGTTTTTTACTTGTTGTACTAAACCATTTATTCTAAAATTAAAAAAGTAATTTACAAGGCAGGGTTTGTGACAGCGTTTATGACAAACTGAACATTCTAATAGAGGTAGGGAGAAATCTTCCGTTTGTAGCACACTGTAACAAATTACACATGGGGCAACACCTTCCAAACGTTTGTCCAGGTTTTTCTTCCACAATTTTAAGCCATCTATCAAAAGCCCACCTTGACTTATTATAAAAATTTGTAGTTGGTTAATATCAGACATTAATCGTTTGCATCGATATGCTTTTTGGTTTGAAGGAAACACTTTTATAGGCTCAAAAGGAAATGTTTTAGGGATGTTAATTGTAAGATCAATTTCATCTCCATTTTCGTACTTTGCAATTATAGAATTGCTAGCTCTCTGGATAGAGATGTTTATATTGGGATCATCCTTGAAGATTCTTAAACAGCTATCGAATTGATGATTAATGATAGGTAAACAGAGGTATGCATTGCAGAACATTTTCACAGATGAAGACAATTTTTTTCCTGCCTTGTACGCAAACTCACTGAAGATGAATGGAAATTCAGTTCCTATTAGCATCAACGTGTAGAAAATAAAATGGCCAATACTTTTAATATTTCCAATTTTAAATATTTTGCGAGGTTCGAGAAAAGAGTTACTTACGCATGGCAATTTCTCGAATAATTCCAGTAGTATAGAATGTAATAGTTGTTTAATAGAACTTGAACGCAAAATATTAGCTCTTTTACTCGGTGAAACGTTTAATAATATCTGTAGAAATGAAGTATATATAAAAAGGGAGGATGTAATTTTGGCTGTTTCTTCTCTCAGAGATTTATTGACGAAATAATATTTACAATTGAATATATGCCTGTATGTATTAAAATCGGTTAAAGTATGGTGAGTTGAGGCTAAAAATTTACTAAAAAAGGGACACGTATAAAATGTTGAGCCTTTTTCAATAATTTCATCGAAAAACTCATCACAATTCAATGAGGCGATATAAGATTTCAATTGGATAAATGCGATAAAGCCTTCACAAATGGTAGAAGATTCGCTAATTTTTATCAATAAAGATTCGATTAAAGTCGGATTAATCGTTGGTTCGTCGTTGATAGGAATATTACATATCATACCAATATTAAGAAATAAAATTTGTTGAGAAGGAATATGGGAGATATGTCTGAAACAAAAAAATAGTTTTTGTGTTAGTGAAATAATATTATGGGTATAGGAAGGTAGAAATAGGTTAGAAGCATCTGTATATGGATGGATATTCAAGGCGACATGACTAAAACTGAAATGATTGTTCGAAGCATCGAAATTAGACGATTGTAAAAATGCGCATATTAATTCAATTTCATAAAGGCATAAAATATCTAAGGGATAATAAAAACCGCAAACATTTGAATCAACAAATTCGTTTGCAAGATTTAATATTTTTGTTGCAACTTTTTCGTTTATTAAAAGAACTCCGAGTTTTTGATGAAAATGAACCGATCTTCGAAGTAATGAAAATAGAAACAGATGAGATATTGGAGCAGCAGAGGTAGATTGAATGGGAACTATGGATTCATCCATCAGCTTATTGGCAATATCACTCAAAAATGGAATATATGAAACGAGTTCTGTTCGCGCTTTTAAAAATTGATCTGTTTGTATTTGAGGGAGGTAGAGGAAATTTGCGATCAAAGAGTTACACAGTCCAAGAAAAACATGATATTGCGCACGAGTACTAGTTTTTGTGACAAGTGTATCATTATAGAATTGAAATAGAAGACAAATATGTTGGGGATCTTTTAAAGATCCCATTAGTGTGGAAACAATATTGGTGGATGCTAGCTCGTTTGATTCATATGATAGGCAGCTGAGCGGATGTTCAGATAAAAATTCAGTCAAAAGATTCTTGGAAAATTCAGAACTATTGAAAGGTGGGAGGCGAAGGATGTGGCTCAGTAAGATACATCGGTACGAATGTTCACAATCTGGAATGACTAGAATTTGTATAAGGGAAGTAAAAAAAGTCGAGGTTTTGCTATTTATTAAATCCTTCAAGATCGCGATTCCTCGAAGTGAATCGTGAAATATACACAATAATAGGAAATCAGAGACCCATTCTTTGAATTCAAAAATATCTTTAAACACATTAATTAATTTCAAAAAAATAGATTCAGTAGAAAACAATAAATAAATAAAGGTTATTTTATTCAGCAGAATATCGTAATCGGTGGACGAAAATTCAGAAGGCTCTTGATATGATGGTACAAAAGACATAGTTGAACATATTTCACTGAAATAATAGGCGTTGGCAGCAAAGCATTTCAAAGAAGATCTAAGATAATCAATGCCTAAAGAAAAATATGAAATAAACATGTGAAAATTTTCATAACTGGTGAGCAAGAAATCTACAAAATACGGAGATTGAAAAAAATTCGAAAAGAAAATCTGAATTTTGCTGGAATTATTTACAGATGAATATAACTGAATCAGAAAGCCATCGAGAGCGGAACATGCGCACATTATGTTATTTTTTATCGTCAATTCAGATAACATACTCTCAGAGTCAACGGAGGTTAGGAACCATTTCTGAAATATAACATTCATTTCGTAAGGTGTAAAAATACAATCTAGAGTTAAGCCTGCGTTTAATAAATTGAGTGTTTTAAAAAGAATGCCACTATTCGTGGTTGGATCGGTTAGTTTTTGAGTAATTTTTTCCAGTAAATTTTTTTTATTTTCACGATTTTTTATTATAATGTCAGTTATTGCTTCGAGTATTTCGTCTATTTCATCAGAATTATATTGATTATTACATAGGCCGTCCCATAGAAAAATGCATATATTTTCTATGTTATAAGATACATCCTCAGATATATCGTCAACCAAGCGCAATAATAGATCTTTATGCAATTTTTGGCACAATAATGAAGTTATATCAAGTTGACAAGGAATTGTTTCAAGTAGAAGTTTCAGGGATAAATATAAAGGTTCACATTCAAAAATATTGCTTGGTATTGTATTTATAAGTTCATTTAATGTTTTTGACAGTTTCGGTTTATCGATCACCGATCGCATGAGGCGAATAGAAAACTTCCAAAATAGCGCTAACATAGCGCTAGATTTTGTTTGGTTGAATAAACAGTAAAGTTCGTCTTTGGTAATATTTAAGAATTCATCAACATTATAATATGAATCCGGCTTACTAAAATAAATATCGAGGAAAGAAGTCCAAATATCGTTTTCATTGGCAGAGTAGCTGAACGAATGCTCGCGAAAGAAATCTATGTACTTTGTAAAATGTAACGTAAATGAACGGAGAAGTGTTTGAACTTCATTTACGAAAAGACTCGATTTTTTGGCTGAGTCAACAATATCAAAAAAAAGCGTAGATATTGTTGTTCTATGTATGGGTAATAATAGACAATATTTATAATAATTTAAAAATATCTTATCAAAAATTTCCGTTAGTTGTTTGGTATCTATCGGGTCACATGAATACATGCAATTACAAAATAGATCATGTATTAATTGTGGCGGCAAAAGATTGAGAGAATTAATAATAGGAACATCAGCTTCGGTTAAGTCATCCATGAATCGACATACATTTATAAGAGTAGTAAAACAAAATTTATAATTTTTATTAATAATTCGACATTGATTAAATAAATTTAATGCCCATTTATATGTGATAGAAATGTGATCATTTTTAATCGAACTTAATTGTAGCCAAACTTTTGACCAGAAATTTTTACAGATATTTAAATCTATTACGATATCTGGTTTATGATAAACGAGGAAGAAAATTAGTTCGAGAATATTTTTGTACTCATCCGCGCACGCGCTTTTGTTAAAATGAGAAATTAGAAATTTGGTTAGTGCTGTAAGATATTCACACGTTAAATCGACTTGACAAATAATATTTTTATATAATAAAAATGCTAGAGGGTTATATTCAGAAGATTTAAAAACATTAGTCATAAATTTAGGATCAAAAATAAGTTCAGCAAGCGGGTTGATTGTAGAAATCGCTGAACATCGTTGCATAAGAATACTTGCCGAATAAAAGCAGCAACGAGTGTTAATATCAAGGCAGTTGTTCTTTTGTTTGGAGGAACTTGAACAAGATAAAATTGCCTTTAATTTTGAGGTGATATGATTGATAATGCAGTCGCGATATGGAAGAAATGCGGGTGTGTTCAGGGTGAATGAATCGTCTTGGAAATAATTACAAAACGAGGCGTAGGCCGTTTTAAAAATATCATCATGCTCACGTGTAGCTAAAAACCATGGGACTATGATAGAATCAACGTATTTTTCAAAAATGGATTTGTGAAATTTAATAATTTCATGGTTTATTTCATGAATGACTATTTTTATGTCCAGATTTTCGTCCTACGAAAAGTAACGAATATTTTACCTGAGAAAAAGATAGGAATATTCGAACCCATGCAGGCATAATTTGATTAAGATCCTGTTTTGAGATTTGATTTATATATGTTTTTAATTTTTTTAAAGACTATTTAAAATTTATTATATTCTTACTTTTATTTTTGTTTCCTTACTCTTTTTAAAGATGGAAATGATACAATTTTTAAGGTTATCATCTAATTTTGTTTCAATAAAATCGAAAAATGATTTTTTGGCAAAGGAATTAATTTTACCTTGTTTTTACCATGAGGTTTTTCTGGCATCAATTTTCCTTGCTTAATAGTCGGGGGAAATCGTGATATACCGTAAAACGTAATCCAATTAGCCTAATTATTAATTTGTATCAAATCTAAAATTCACACACATTTTATTAATAGTTTTCAAACAATATGAAATTTAAACTGACTTACACTTTAGCATTGATCATTGATACCATTTCCATGAATGTCTGGTTCTTCTTATTATACAATTAGTACGCTCTCACCATAGTTCAGCATAAAATAATCGACAAAAAAAGAAATATCGGGTTTCAGAAAATGCGCACGCGCCTGTATTTCCAAAGAGGCATAATCATAGGCAATTCAATCTTTGTATTTGAAATATTATGTAGTTTATCAGTACTCCTATGCATATTTCTAAACGATCGACTTTTGGAATGATTTTAAAAAATTGTTCCCCAATTGTATAAAAAAATCTCAAAAAAAACGGACTAAAGTCGGAGCTGAGTGTATTTTAAAATTGTTATCTTATGTTATAGTTTATACACCTGTCGACGTCAGAAATCGTGTTTAACGATAAAAGGATCGTTAAATTAGTTTCTTTCGTGAAAGTACAACAATCAACAAACCGCGCATGACCCTTTTGTTACAAATTATTTTTTCCATGATTTATCATTGTTGAGACAAGCATAAAATATAAATTAATAAAAAAATATCGTTTTGAAAATTAGTTTTCAAATGATTTATTTTGAAATAATATATTTGCTAAAGATGTATAACAGGAAAAATATAAAGTTAGACGAAATTAGACTAATTTTTAGTGCACAAAAAAAATCTTTATTCAAGGATCCTTCCTTTGATCTTTAAACCGTTGAAATTTTACTATTATTGGTTTTTTTTTCGTTTTCTGGGTGTTCATAGCGTATCCTAGATCCAGTTTGCCTTTTCTCGGTGATTCGTTCTTCGCAGTATTTAAACTCCTTTCTAATAACCTCTACAAATGCTGCT
>SGJC01000893.1:0-10881 GCA_009887335.1 Henneguya salminicola
TCTCAGCCAAGAGTTTTAAGAAGTATAAAAAATATGGGCAATATTTAAAAAATACTGACTAAGATTTACGTTAGACCTAATTCAGTAAGAATCATAAATTAAAAACAACCTTATGCAAAAAAATGACCCATTTATCAAAGGATCGACAAATTTATCTCAATAAAACTAGGTTTAATCTTCATAAAAGTCGTTATTATAGTTATTCTTTTCTTTATCAAATGGCTTCTATTTTAAAAGCTTTTTGAGAGAATAATTATTTCTATTAAAAATAAACCAAAAACTATTTTCATGATAGATAACTTTAAATGCAATCATTCTGCAGATGTAAAAGGGCGTTTGACAGAAGATAATGTATCAATAAATTGTATCCCTGTCTCCCCCAACCAATTTCCCGATCTGAATTTTTTTATATAATGAAAACAAGATAAATTTCTTTTTTTATGGATGTTAAAATAATGATAGTAATGTGAAAAATCGAGTATATCTCGTGATTTAGAAAGGATACCTGATCGACGAAGGATTTTACAGAAACATGCAGAGACATTTAAAAAATTTCAGCAACCCGACAACATTTTATTTATACCAGTAAAAATATTAACTTAAATTTTGTATGTTTAATAAAGATCGTATTTACAAGAGTCCTGTTGCTTTTCAACATGAGTACGGCTATAAAATAAAGTTTCAATTTACCGACTATGTTTTGCGGCTTTAATAAATTTTTCAAATGAAAGAAAAATTAATCAAGATCCTTAACGATTTTTCGAAGATTTCTTTGATAAGTTTGCCGTCATTTTTTACTGAATGCAGTGTTGTAAAAAAAATTTAATTTTGTTGGTTTGTGAATATTATTAATTTTACAAAAATATAAAGGCGATGTGGTCTAGGGTAAAACGCTCGCCATTTGAGAGGCCACATCGAAGGTTTAAAGTTTGATCCGAATTATAACATTTTTGTTCTAACAATTATGGGTCATAAATTCTATCTCTCTTTTCTTTAATGTTCATTATTATTGTAGGGCATCACTGGGGAACCTTGAGATGAGAGCCTGCATTAGAGATATGCGTGTGTTGCAACACTTAAGAAAGAAATAAAAATAAACGATAAATTTTAAGGGTCACTCTTACGTAGTTCGTAACACTGTTTCCCGTAAAATCAGAAAATTTAAGCAACTGTCGGTAACGTCAAGCGGTTGGGTGTTGTACTCAAAGTAACATATAGTGATACCATTTATATGATAGTTAGTAATTTTTCCAATGAGAACCAAAGCTATTTATGGTAAGGTAGGGATAAGATCTGGGAGGAATGGCCCTTTCGGTGCAAGAACAATTTTTTCTTCTGTGCTATCCCTAAACCTCAGAAAGGTGTGATTTTTCATCGGTTACAGAAATCTCTAGGGTAATTAATCAAAATTGAGTTCACCGCGCAGAATAAATGGGGCAAACTAAAGGGTAGTATGATTCATTTATTTATCCCTTAAAGTGCCACAATTGTGTATTAACGCTCTTCTTTATACTATTTTTAAAAACCGAGAAAGAGATGGAAAGATGATACAATTTATTAAATACACAATGGACTCTTGGAATGATTATGAACGAATAGAATAAACCGAGATATGTGATGGGAGCAGACATAGCATTAGAGATGCTTTCAAACATTACATGGTTGAATATTTTTTACGGAATAATTTATTGCTTTTAAGAAAAGGCTGTGAAATTTATTTGCTAAGGAGTCACATTCACTTTTAAGGTAGAAAAACACTACCATAACATTACAGACATAACAATATTTCGAGCTACTCTGATCCAAATAAGATATTGTTTTGTCGTTTAATATGTGCTATTTGTACAGGGTTAACTCTTCTTTTATTTTAAAAAATTCATGGCTGTTAAAAAAAATGTTGATGTTGCTGTAACAAATATTCGAAAAGGAATGCAAATGTGACTCAGAAACTGAAGAAAGGATAAAGGACAGCCTAACATACAAAAACGATTTGGCTTCAGCCTGGAAGAATAAAAGGGAGATAATAATACAAACAATTCAAATGTGATTTTCTTATTGATTTGACCAAAGATATATACATTAATGAACCAATTATTATACCATAGAGTGTTCACGATCACAATAAAAATATTTTCGCAGGTAAAGATCTGATATGATTTTCTCATGTGCCCACTCATTGCAACAGAGAATGAAGTGTCAAAAAAAACGGGTTTTCGTCCTATGGTTCTTTCAGTTTTAATGCCCAAATAGTGTTTTGTAAAAATTTTGCGAAACGCGCATGTCGCTGACACAATTTCAGATGGAAAAAATTCGACTACTAATAAATTAGCAGAAATAGGAAATACTTATACAATCTTATGTTGGGAAAAAATAGCAGAACTAAAATTACATCTTACAGAGAGGCCCTTAATAGGAAAATTAGCGAATTGAAAAAGAAGTATAATAATGAAAACATTTTTAGTTGGCTTGTTAAAGAATTAACAAAAGAATCGACATATCCATAAAAGCAGTGTAAGAAAGCGCTCTGCATGCAACTTTATTTTGAAGTCTACTACGCCAGAGAAGAATATTGATTTTTTTATAATAATCTTTAGTTACTAATGTATAAAATTACATAAAAAATTCCATTTTAAAAAAATGGACGGCTGCTTATTTTTATTGAAAACAAATGTAACGACAAGAAATTGTGATCATCTTCAGGTGTTCTACAGATGTGGGCTGTTGAAATCTGCAACCGTTTATATTACGTTTATCAGTATTTATTATATACGTTGGGAGACGGTGAGTGAACTTCCTCGTTAGGACTTATAACTCCATTTTGGACATAATAAAGAAACTAATTAATCTAAAAGCTTGTCGACTTTGGGTCATAATAAAAATCCAGACAGATGAGCTCCCTTGGTACTATCAAACCTCTCGAAAATACGTCACATGTCCATATCTGACTTTCAAATTATTCTTACTAAGTTTTAGTTCGTATCGTAAGATATTCAATCCTTTTATACGTTAAATATATTTGTGAGAAACATATATTATTTAGGTTTGTAAGACTAAATATTTTTGGGCCTGTCAGGCATGTTCATATAAATACTTCATGGCCTTTAAAGGGTTAATCAAACTAATTTTTTTTTTAATGTTAAGAAGTTTTTTTTAGTTTTTATTAGGTTTAAAAAATTGTAAAATTGGGAAGTCAAAATGTATATCTTTATGGCGGATTCCAAATTCTATGAAGTTCCAGCCACCTTGCCTTTGCCTATGATTTATAAAAATGTTAAATATTTCTTTCTGGTGAATGTAAATAATATGGTTGTGCATAAATTATTGGCAGAAATTTTGGATCAAAGGTAAAAAAAGACCTCTCTCTACATTTTTATGGGCGTGCGCATAGTCATATGATGTTTCCACCACGCCAAGAACTAAGCCAAATTTTCTAAAAATAGATGAGAATAACGTTGTACATAAACTATTGATAATAGGATTATATTTTACGAAATAGAAATATTATAAGAAAGAAAATACTAATATAATATGGGCATGCTCGATAAAAATGGAGAGGGGGTGGGATTCTATTGTATTACTCGGCCCAAATTTTCAATTTAGTAAGAAATAGAATAATTGAAAGTAAAAAATTTTAGAACTAAACATAGAGTGACACATAGTTCGATGAGACATCCCCTTTGCGAAAAATGTGGGTGATCTTTTTTGAAAATATATTTTATTTAACGATGTGGAATACCGCAAGGATATTGGATGCGTGCCATACCCTTATCGATTATACCTTCTAACTCTTCAGCTGAAAAAAAGTTAACCGCTAATTTATAATTTGGAATGTTAAAATTTATTTTGAGAATGCGAGCCTATGTTTGCCGACTAGTGAGATGATGACTGTCTGTGTGTGCGATAGTTTTTTACTAGCCTTGTTAATCTTAAATATTGAAAAAAAAGTAGAACGACGCGTTTTAGAATATTACTTGTTTCAGGAAAAATACAAAAAAATCAAAATATAAAAGCCAAAATTATAACTAGATTCATTTTTTTTCATAGTGCGCATGACAATCTATAATTAGGTTAAATTACCTTTATCTCACTCTGTAATAGAAAAGAATATGAATTAATGAAATCTTTGTTTTTTTTATATTTATAGCTCAAATATATTAAGATGTATGTTTTAATTCTAAAACTCGTTGGCTCGGAGTTGTTCGACAAATATAAATTCATTGGGATTACAGTTTTTTTCGTACTAAATAATTATCTACCAGTTCTTATCATTAAATTTTGAATCCTAGTCCAACTTGTATATCTTTATTTATTGTTTTAAACTTATTGCTCTTCATGGAAACTTTTACGTCCGTTTTTCACTATAATTTTCACTTTTTGGGTCGCTCGATATTTGTTGAACGGGAGATAGAATTTCCATTAAGGGAAGAAATTGATGAAATTACATATGAAATTATTGACAAGCATAATCTTTTGGATTCTTTATTCGAAGATATAAATGAAAAACTGCATGATTTTATTGCAGATGAAGAAAAAAATTGTTATCTCGATCTATATGACAGTGCTAAAGAAGAAGACGATGATTTTTCATCCTATTGGACTAATCTATATAGCATGCAATGGTCAAATTTTAGCTCAAGCATGCCAAGTTATCAGAAAACTATTGAATTCACTGAAAGATTCAACGAATTGTTATCGGCTTCCAGACAAAACGAACTCATCCGAATGATTTGTTTCTTTAAACAAGACATTGACGAATGCTATAAGCGACGGAGTGGTAATTTAGTTAAATTAAAAAAATGGTAATTTATAAAAAAAATATTGAGTTTTGATGACGATAGAAAAAGCTGCATACTTAGCAATGGACAGATAACCGAAATTTACCGAAATCAAATTCGAGTATTTTTAAATTCATATTTCAGCAAATTAAATCAAAATCTAATGAACATATAAAAGAATTGATGAAAACTCATCGAAATGATTTTCATAAATGGGTAGATGATAATTATTGCCGACAAATCGAGCATGGCGATGTTTTACCGTTTTCGTGTAAAAACGGTTCTGATCGCACTAAGGAATCTGAAAAATGTCATTCATTTTCGTTTAAATTCGGTATTATAAATATATTAATTTAGGATATCAATTAAAATGCACTCATAATATTAATATATGTCTTCTAAATATTGCTTCGTATTTGGAAATCTCAAGCGAATCGTATATCTAATATATTACCCAAAGAGAATTGTACTACCCCACACTTCTTAAAAATATGCTATCACTATATCATCAAAATTTATCATGCCTGATTTTAGTTACGGATGGCAAATTTACTTCAAATACTCGCGTAGAAAAATGTATCACAATTCTCTAATTGAAGATTTAGAACGAGCATGCGCAAAAACAACAGAATTGCATTTTCCCTTTCTTTCCGAACAACTTGAATCCATTGAAGACGAACTCTTTAAAAACAATCATAATTTTATGAACGGTATAAATCCGAATTTTAAGATCAGGTGATTGCTATATCACTATTCATTCTAATCTAATAAAAGCCCAAGTAGTTTTTCACTTAATTACATCTTCCGAACAAGAAAATTATTCGCCTGCTATTGATGATTCTCAAATTAAAGGCCTTAAAAATATAATAGAGCAGTGCTCAAACAGTGGAATTAATACCATATCCTTACCCCTATTTCTAATCCACGAATTGAAACCTGTATTCAAATTTATGTCATCATTAGGAAAATGACAAAAAATGGTGTTTTAATAGGGCAGACTTGATGTTAAAATGTCTCAAAGGTATCTTGTCATAAATATCAAACAGCGATCATCCTACAAACAACGCCATTTCACTTTACTCCTCAACCTTTCACGTTTAACCTTCTATTACCTGATGTTGAAATAATTTAAATAATGTTAGAATACTAATGAAGAAATTTTTAATCAAACCTGTCAATTGATCCAATTTTCATACACTTCATCCAACATATTAAATTTAACTCCATACACATAGTTTTGATTTTTTTAATCTATTAAATACCTTTCTCTTTTTATACTAGATATACATTGGGTAACAATTTTACAAAAAAATGAACCCAGTCTTTTGATCAATCGTTTCTACAATCGCATGTAAATTGATTGAAAAATATAGAGAATTCATTCTTTGTGTGTCGTATTCTCAATATTATTTACTCCAATAGGTAATTCTTGTAATATGCAAACAATCTTAAGTATGTTTAATAGATATATAATTTTTGCAGGCAAAAAAATTAATATTTCAAACCGCATCAAAATTGAATAAAACTTTCACCGTAATTCAGTACCTCCGGTCTACTTTACTTATAACAGCTGATTGCTTTAATATAATACATATCTTTGGAGCGCGTGCGCTAGGCTGTTAATTTTATTTGTCCTGTTGCTGATGATTTCGTTTCTATCATTGATTTTGTTTGTTTTTGAGGATACGGTATATAATAACCATTTTTTTTTATTCTCAGGGGTAAATGAAACTAAATTCACGCTAAATTTTAACATTCCTTTTGGACATTAATAGCTTTTAAAAATTGTCTTGGGGCATCTTTTTTGAACGATTTAAAACTAGGGCTGCTAAAAAAATCCATTTTAAATAGATCTCGTTTTCTTTTATAATACATTTTTTTATTAACGTCCAGAATGTTCTCTTTTTCGACAAAGTCAAATAACATTATTTTCTGTGCAATTTATCGGTAAAACTCGGGTTTAAATTAAAATTTTTATTGCCGTTTTCCTATTAAATGAAAATATCACATTAAAATAAACCTACTTAGGGGAAATGCCTGTCTATCTCATCTTTGCTCTTATACAACTTATCTCGAATATGCAAAGTAGACATATTATCCGTTTCAATCGGGGAGATTAATAATAACGAAATTAAAACTTCCCCGTCCTAATTTAATTTAAAAAAAAAATGTGAAACGACAATTATTATTTATTTATTTTCTTTACCGAACGAAAAAACCCGAGAAAGGGGGAACATTTATATATATTTAAAAAAATACAATACTGTCGAAGAATCTAATATTTTTTTCAATCTTTAATGTATTCAAATTTGAGGGTTGAAAAATCAGGTAAATAAATGTTTACAACCATTTTAAAATAAAATTTCGAATAAATTTAAAAGGCATTCGTTATTCTGTTCACTGTGTTCATAACTAGTTAACACGAATTTGATTTGATGGCCACCGATCTACAATCGATAATTGTCGTTCATTATAATTTTATTTTATTTTCACCATCAATCAGGATGGATTAGTTATGAATTTTATCAAAATATTAAAGACTCGATGGATGTCTCGATTTGTGAAAAATGTTGGGATTTATCCAACCAAGATAAAAATTTTATTATCACTTGAAAACTTTCCAAATATTTTACAATCCTTTTTTTTAATGGATTTACGCCATTTTTATTTTGAATTGGCGGTGGGCCCTTGGCAAGTACAAGTATTAGAAATAAAGCCTAACAAAATTCTGGGAAAAAAGAAATGGTCTCGATTAATTTATTATTTGAAAAAAATTGGCATAAATATAATTATCATTATTTCCCGTAGAATAAAAATTTATTTTATCTGAAAATTTAAGGAAATAGTTTGCGCGAGGGAATATGTGCATAAGAGATCAATTTCCCTAATTGTCATAAAAAAATTTACCAATGGTTGAAGTTATTGACCGATCCGTCAGCTTTTGAATTTTAATATTTGTACTTTAATAAAGTTCCAACATGATGAGAAATTGAAACTACAATAGTATATCTTGCGTCAATACACGATTTTACTGACGAAGTAAAATTATCGGACCGATTTTATAATTTAGAAACATTTAATTCAGAATCATTCACAAATTTTATTCAATGCTTTAAATGGGCATCAGGATCAAAGGTAGAATAGCCACCGCCCCTACATTTTTTATGTGCATGCGTAAATTATCTGATGTTTCCATCTCTCCAAGAACTAAGCCAAATTTTCTAAAAATTGATGAGAATAACGTTATAAATAAACATATTGAGAATAGGATTATTAGTTACGAAATATTATAAGAAAGAAATTACGAACACAATGCACGCATGCTCATAAAATGGATGGCCGGTCCTATTATATCATTCACCCTGGATATAATATTTTTTTTAATTTAATATTATTACATTTTATTCGCAATTATTATAAATTTTCCATTTTTTTGTTTTCATGGCAAAAATGTCCATTTGTATAGAATATGTTCGACGATTATCGGAAAGGGAACACAAGAAAGAAATGGCAGGAAATTACCACTGCCGAAGCTATGCTTATAGTAGTTTAGAACTGAAAAGATGCTGCAGCTTTGAATTTTTTAAAATATATTCGAAAAATGAATAACTTCAACAAATAAGCACCACGGAAAAATATTAGAAAAGCGGGAAAGACGATGGGGATAGGTTAAATAAATTTAATTTGCGCTGACAGCGCAACATGAACATTATCTTATATTTAGTAAATTTTTATATTAAATTGAATTCGAATTAAAAAATTTTTAATGCTGTCATTATTTTTACTCGGCAGTGGACTGCCAACTCGTAAATATATAATGCAGCCTTAAATAAGATTTGGCGAACAAATTAATAAGGTTGATTGATCGATATTAGAGGCAATCAATGTAGGGAAATAAAACATTATCTCCGTCACTTTAATGTATTGAAAAATTATGATTTCAGATGTCAATTTTAGATACACATAAACATCCTTTATGCAACATTCGGAATAATACAAATCTACTTTTGAATACACAAAAATAAAAAATATGTATAGTAAAAGCTAATTAATTATATTCGAATCACTTTTTCTATGCAAGCATGAATGTTTAACTGAGATTTTAAAATAATACAATGTTTGCATAAATCTCATATTTGTTTGCGCGTGCGTATGCAAACATCACATTTGTATGACATTTTTTTGTTAATTTGGCTAAAATATTGTAAAAACCCATACAGCCTAGTTGCTAATAACAGATCATATCCCAAAATAATTCGTGCTGCAGAAATTGAAAAAAAAGATCGAAAAAATATGCCTAAATTTGTAATTATTTATTTTTTGTTTAGAAGTCTACTGGAGGCTTTTCTGCAGCCTATTTTGAAGTTTTTTAAAATGCATATTTTTTTCGAACTTCTATTCTTTCACACAAGTTCGCTGAGGTCTGATTCAAATAAGTTCCATTCATGTCTTTGACATTATGAAACTTAAAGCAATTCCATAATCGTTCCATGTTTGGAGGGTGAGCATTTTAAGCAGTTATAAAATGTTCTGAGAGATTGATGGTTTTGAGCAGTAACCCGTCATACATATTTCCAATGCGGTTATAGGCAGAGCATTCTTCATTACACACTATACTGCTTCTCTCGACATTGTGTCGGAGGACAGGAATGGAATTTTTAGCATTTCCTCTTTTCACATGAAAAGTCTAACTTTTCGAGCGGAATACCTGCCATTTGATTATTTTATACAATAGACTTAACAAAAAATCAAAGCGCCAAATATCCTCACTTCATAGTTTCTGCATGGTGTTTTATACTGTCAGTATTTAATATTCCCCATTACTCTCGATCCTCTGGTTTAATATTTTCATCCCCGAATAATAATCGAACCTTGATGTAAAAACGTTTACCACATATACGGCAGTCATTTATCTGCAACGTACATATAGAAGCTTCTCCACTAGTTTGCATGCCAACACTATCACTGAGATTTTTTTCCATTGGGGGATAAGTTTTTAAACAATAAAAAACATTATGAAATGGGTTATATCAAATAATTATTATTTAGGAAGATAAAAAAATAATTGCTCGGAGTTTGATATCTTTTTTTGTAGGACCAATGGAATATGATGTGCAGCATTTTCTTTGAGTTAACATACCATTAGTTCTTTCAAATCTGTCGAAATAATTCAAACCCTCTATAGTTTCGAGGGGATAAAAATGCATAATACCTTTTGAATCTCACGGACGACAAGGTTTTCGACACCTTGCTCTTCCTCACCTAATAATAAGACTTATTAAGATAAATATTGGATTTCCGTAAAAAATCATAGGATCGTTTACCCACATCCGGACAATTCATATTTCAACAGCAGGTTAGATTTTCAGTAGAAACTGGAGAATTTGTCATTTTTTAATTTAAAAAGTATTTAATTCTTTTTGAGACAGAAGCATGATCTTTTAATTGACTTCCCCCATTACGCGAGCACAACTGATCCCTTTTCTCTGTGCCCATAGAAATAGGCTTGCCTTTAATTATTCTCTTGTGACAAATACATTTATCAATTAACGAATAAGAGGCTTATTAAATGCGGCGAAGTTAAACTGGGCAATAAACACTGCATCCAATAACCGAATTTTTCTTAAATTAGACTACCATTAATGATATCAGCGATGAAAAAAACCGCGGGTTTTATTGTGAGGGATGGTATTAACCATTTAAGAATTGGTCAAAGCCTTTTTTTATCTGGTCGATCCAAACCAAACTGGAAGCTGAATACATTAATAAACTAGCTGAGAATTATATTAGCCTCTCAGTAGGTGTCCTTTTAGAACGTTTCAAATTCTGGGCGATGCGGGAAAAGTAGGCCAGCTCGAAAACGAATTCTTCATAAGGTTACAAAAGTTAGAGAGATCTTGAGTATTCTGGGGCAAAGCTTTGAAAGATGCGTTTATTCTAGGTATACTCGATAAAAAACGGAAATATGCATGAGCCACATATCGCATAATGTTTTACGCATGTTATATTTAATAATGACGGGAAATATAATGTTTAATGGCTACTCAGACAACATTTTAAATGTGCACTCAAACAGTATTATTTTTGCAGTAAATGGGAAGCTGAT
>SGJC01000894.1:0-16105 GCA_009887335.1 Henneguya salminicola
TACGCTCGATAGGTATAGCAAGGGTAAGTTAAAAAAACTTCTTACGCAAATAACGTAATTTTTTTCGCTGCAAAATTAGAGTTTATACTTTTTGTGTCACTTGCCAACATATCTAGGTTTTTTATGCCACATTCAGGGGAAGGAGAAATTGTAAAAGCCGAAATATCACAAGTGAAACTAGCCCTTCTCGTGTGGGGGTGAGTGAATGGAGTGCGAGGATTGAGTCATCATTGTCATTGCGTAGGGCACATAATGACGGTCGATTTTTTTAAAAGATTCAATTGTAATTAAATTATCTTTTATTCATCTTACATAAATGTGTTTTAAACTTATCTCACAATTCATACTAATTTGCCGATTATTTCATATTTTACGTGATTTTTCTTAATTTAGTTTGAAAGAAAAGTGTATTTTACAAATAAGTTTGAACTGCGCACGCGCGCGAAACACCTCATTTTACAACGGCGCAGAGGTTATTCGTAAGCCGTGTATGCAGATTTCTTTAATGTATTTTATCAAATGACATTATTTTACCTTTCTGTTTATTAGATGCCAATTTTTTCAAATATTTTATTATTTTCTTTCCCCATGCAGTTTTTTCTACATTAATATTGGTAATATATTATATGGCTGTGAATTATATAATTTTTATTATTCGGTATATGTTTATGTGTTTCTCTCATTCAACATAAATAAGTATTTCGAAATTACAAAATAATAATAATTTGCATCGAATTGTCTCCTACGTCTAACTGCCTTGCGTCAAATTTTCATGTTTTGATTGTAAGCTAAATAAGGTTCGATTGAAATGTGTTTCCTGTTACTGGAAGGCTTGCAAAAACACGTGCGGGCTATTGAAGTGGCATACGTTCAGACACATACAAAACATAGCGTGTAACATAAGCTACACCCAATGGCCCCATTAAAGACTAGCATGGGTTGAAAATATATTAAATGACTTCAACAAATCCTCACAGACGCCGGGAGCCGCAGACGAATATTAAGAACCTTTTAAAAGAGGGGGTAGCTAAGAAGCATAAAATATTTAGTCGGTTATCGTGTTGGACCGGCTACACGATAAAATTCGCTTAGTACGGTTAGGCTATCCGGATCGATCGAATTGCTTTTAGATAGCACCGGGCAAGACATTTTGGATCATACCCCATAAACTAATGACCCTGTGGTATGGCCTCTATAAATAAGAATATATGAATTGAGATATTTGGTGGGTGGGGAACCTAGACTCTCCCTGATAGTTTTGCCAGGGATGTCTGCCTGGCAGTTGGCCTTTAACTTATAAAATACTGAAACTTCTCTTAAAACAGACCAGTAAAGTTGTACTCCTTCAGCTGAGAAAAAAAAGACTCTTAGATTTATAAAATGTTATAACTGCCAAATAGTGAAAGAAGAGTGGGTGAATAAATATATCGTTTTTTTTAATTGCTGAAATCATTTATGTAACTTTCCTTTCCGAAGAATATTTTGAAAAATCCAGTTTTTTCGTTCATCATGTTCAAATATTATGTTATTTGAGTTTTTTTCATAAAATATCGCACTTTTACTAATCAGGTTACTAATTTAATAGGGATATTACAGAAAAATGTAGAGGTTGAGTGGGATGTTTCGAGAATAAGTTCATCCTCAATTTTTTGATAGTGGCATTTTTTTCTCCCCCGTCCCAGGGGAATCCAAACGACCTTTTTTCTTTTACGCTCCAGCCAATATTAAAATCTTGTAAAACATGTAGTGCTAATTAACTAAAAGGATCATTTATATTGAGTATAAAAAAATAAGTAAAGATATGATAAAAAAAAGTACCAATATCTCCCTATTACTCATGGCTGCGATAATAATTGCGAAAAGTTTATTTTCATTGTTTTAAAATCTGGGCATGCGTATGAAATTAAAAGGAAACAAAATATTTTAGAATTAGGATATCATATTTTTCTATTCTGGATTCGTATTCATAATCGCGATTTGTGAGAACCGTTGTCTCGATTTTTAAAATTGTATTTTTATTTTAAAGGATGCAAGTAAATGAAATAATCTTTCATTAATTTTATTAAGATCAAAGGGAAGAATCGAAATACCTGAAAAGTAATTGTAAATTTTGGACATTACCAAAAAAAAGGAAGCCACACGCATGCTATCTGAATTGTAAAGTTCTCAAATAAATCTTTTTAAATTGTTACTATGACGGTCTTTGAATATTTTGACAACATTTCCACAGAATTATTGCAGATGATATGATATGGAATTTCTTAACTTTTTCATAGCGATTGTTTTTTGTTATTTAAATGTTTTAAACACTGACAAGCAAAATGAATGTTGATGAAATTCTGCCTGGCCAAAAATATTAGTTAAATATTACCTCACAAAAATATAACAAAACTTTATTATGTTTTTGATCGATATTATAAGACTTATTTCTTTACACATATTAGGTATGTGGTATTGCCAATCATGGTGCATAACACATATTAGGTATGTGGTATTGCCAATCATGGTGCATAACACATATTAGATACACAAATATAAAACGAACTTGATACAATCGCTCTCTGGCTTTTTCCAATATAGTTATGATGCGGGGATACACGTGTATACCAATGAGGGTATGGTCACATTTACAGGTACAAATTATTTCGAACAGATATGCCCCTCACCAAAAGTTAGCTAACAAAGCAATCAAGGTATTAGGACGGCTAATCTTGACACCTCATCCCTAGCATCTTTTTGAGTACTACTAATTCCAAAACCTGTCTTCTCAGCAGCACATCTAATATTGCACGATAGCAATTTATAGGGATTCTAAAAATAGTAGAGTTAGCCAGAGATTCCCCAATAGGAAAATCGCGGCTCCTCAGAAGGTTATCTGAAAATGTACAAAACATAAACGGATAATTTTATTCGCTATTCCTTTACTTGGCTTTATTCCGGTAAGTCTCGGCCTACAGAAGTTTGAACATCCCTGGACTTAACGTTAACTTGAGGATAACCATTTATATAAACCATTGTTAGGTTACAAATTCAATAAAATAAAAGAAAACGACAAACTGTATTTATACAACAAGTTTCGTAGCTGTATGACCTAGATCTCAAAATAATATGAAAAGCGTTTTTGTTATAGCACTAAGGCCTGTAAAAAAAGAACAAAACTAACCATTAATGGAAAGTGTGACCTTTTTAGGTTGGGTGTTAACAGTATGGGTCTACGTTATAAGAGACTGAGATTCTTTGTTGAATTGAAAAACATATCCTTTTGTATTATTTCACTTCATTTGACACAACGCGAATAGTATATTTAACAGGTTTTTAGCAAATATTTGATCGAATCTCTGATTCTGTAAGACTTACAGTCTTTCCACTGTTGCAGTGGGATTTTTTTATTTCTTATCTGTAACATATGCATAAATACGGCAAGCAAGCATTTTTTACTCTCGGCTACCATTATATTTTCATTCGTCATTTGTCGGTACGCCGATTGCTGATGGTGATATTAAACAGAGAATTAGAACCATATAATAGATTTGTAATATCTTCCTGTGAGCACCATATTATCCTTAAAACTCTCGATTGTGTTTTTATGGGCTATTTTTAGTTTATTTTGATTACGATTTTGTTGATAAAAATATAATCCTTTGCATGCATTTATCTTTTTTTTTGTATTCATGGCATTGGGCCTAAAAATACTTGATTTTGCAAACGCAATTCATCAAATTATCAAGAATTTTCTCTGCTTGTTTACGCGCACGATCGAAATATAAATACACTCATTTCTTTATATGGGAACTCCTGCACAACGTATCCACGACATAAAAAGAGATCTGAGTGTATTATATTTCAAATGGAAAAAATGGGACTTGTCAAAAGTAACTATTTTAACTGTATATTTGTTGACATATCAATAATAGAATCATCTTTAGAATAATAACCCTCCGCTTGGCGACGCCGGTAAAAAAAAATTAATGGCGATTAATTTTTATTTTTACCAAAATTTATACTTAATGAGTAATAAAATTATTTTTAAAGTATAACAAATGATTTAAATTACTTTTCTGCAATTCATTATTCATTTAATGATATGTAACATGTTTAAAAAGTTAAAAAATATAATTTGAAATATTTTTGAGCGGCGCCGCCAAGCGGGTGGTAATTATTCTAAAGATCAACCCAATAATATGTTAATATTTAAACTAAGAAAATTAATATCTTAAATAATTAATATTTTGAGAATGAATTAAAAATAGCTAGAGCGCACACTCTAATAGCATGTCCTTTTTTCCAAATGTTGAAGTTTGCAGAATTGTAAAAATAACCGATGGAAATGTGTATGGAACTTTACACGGCGGAGTTTTATTGCGATGCATGGAAGAAGCTGGTATTATAACATCCACAAAATTTCTATCAGAAACATGTTGTGGTATTTACAAATTAAATATTTTTTATAATTTAGACAACCAGTTTTATGCCGAATAGAAAAAATATCTTTTACTGCATCTGCAGTAATAGGAGATTATGTCTTTGCAAAAGCCGATGTGATTTTTACGTGTGGATCTAAAATGGCTGTAAAAGTTGATGTATTCGTTCATAATCCCGAAGGGGAGTCGATAAAAATTAGCCAGTAAAATACAAAATATTTATTTAGTGGATTATTATGGTACCTAAATTCATCAATATGTAAACACACGCAAATTATGGACCCTAAAAATGTACCAGAAATGCCTATAATAAACGATGAACATAATAAAATACAAGAAATTCACGAGTTATTACAAAATTCTGAAAATAAGGTTTTTATTTTTTCTACTTTGGGACCTCCTATTTTGACTATAATTTAAATGTGCATTTTAAACTATTTTTATTAATTTTTCATTGTAGAAAATGACTCTGAAGGTAAAAAACGGAAACAAAAGCGTTACAAAATGACCACGCATGCCCGCTGAATAAATTTTATCCATCATCTATATGAGTTTACAGCTTTAGAAAAGTAAATAATTACACTGTATCATAAATGCAAGGATTAATAACTGAAACCATTTAACTTGCATACAAATAAACCAAATAGGATAAATTCTTGTAAAATAACGCAAAGCCACTTTCCTACGTGTTGTTTACGCGAAATGGGAAATAGGATTTTTAATTCCTTGATTTTATAATTTTACGTTTATATGTTATTTTTTGATTGTCAATTTGTTCAAGTCCAAGTTTAGAACGCCTCTCGCGAATCCGTTCGGAATCATTTTTAGAATAATAACCCTCCGCTTGGCGACGCCGGTAAAAAAAAATTAATGGCGATTAATTTTTATTTTTACCAAAATGTATACTCAATGAGTAATAAAATTATTTTTAAAGTATAACAAATGATTTAAATTGCTAAAAAATATCATTTTAAATATTTTTTAGCGGCCCCGCCAAGCGGGGGGGCTATTATTCTAAAGATCAACCTCCGTTCGGTTTAATGGCGGACATAAAAAATATAAACCATTGCCTCTTAAAATATTAAAAACATATTATTTTTAACTGTATAAATTTCTCAAATTTACTTGGGGAAAAGTGATTTTATTATATTTTTTCGGTTCTTGCGTTTAAAAATATATTCTGCGATGTTGGAAAAACAAACATAATTCTTTTGTTTGTTATGCACCGGAAAAAACGCGTGCGCCATTACCACCCCCCCCCCACACAAGGCGCCTCAATGCGATTAATATGTACCTCCGTTACTGTGACGAATCCATGTTTTTGAATTGCTACCTCGTATGTATATCTATCATTTTATAGAGTTCTATAGGTAGACCACCCATCATTGTGTATTTTCGATCAAGGGTTAACATATAAATATAATTTCCCTAAGCCTAGCTCGATTTCAAGTTGCTGTAAGCCCCATAAATATTTTTCCATTCTCGTCTATACCATCCATATCTCTTGATTGGCCAATATTATATTTTTGCAAACATAGCATGGATTCATCGTTTTGAAAACGACCTTTTGATTTACCAATTCTGTCTGAATGGCAAAGGACATCGTGAATGTAAAGATTTATTCTGAAATTTTGCCAATCATTAATTATTTGCTTTCCTTAAATTTTCAATTCATGCTCGATAAATCTATCATAAAATGAGTCAGAGGAAAGCAGGATGATTCAAAAAATTTTATATAAAGATAGGTACGATTCTTCTTAAAAAGTAACCAAAACCAACTCAACTAGTTCTTAAGGAAATGTATTTTATGCACACGCGACTTCTTAAAACTATATCTCTCATGAACATTTGTGCTCGCAATATTACAGTAAGAGCCCCTTGCGCATGTCTACATATCTGATAAAGGGTCTTAAAAGGTCAATAAGACATTTTTGATCGTAATTCATATACTTTGCATTTAATGCTTTAATGGGTGGAAATTAAACACGAGCGCAAATATTTGTAGTATAACATTGTAAAAATGCATTTTGAATAAACTTATAATAAAATAAAGTTTTTTTATATTTCATTGACTATACTTATCGTGTTCAGCTGTAGGAAACAATAGAAGAGCGCGAAAACTTTCCTTTTTGTAAAAATTAAAAAAAAGCAATATCTTTTATATTTTGATATATTTAGAAATTAAATTTATAGTTGATCTACATTTATTTTAATGTCCACCATTAAACCGCACGGATTCGTGAAGGGCAATAATAAGGATTTAAAAAAATAATTTTTTCCATTTTTATTTCCAATTGCATCACATGTAATTGCTTTAATCTCAGTGTTTTATTAAAAAGGCATTGAAAGCAATTTTTTAAAATTTTTAGTTTTCAACTTATTTTTTTATTACACCTCTGAATTATTATGGAAGGAATTTCGGGCCGCGCGTGCGTGTTATTATCATATAATGTACTCGGGTTTAGGATTACAGATAATACGACATGGCCTGATGAAATAATATATTTATGCCCCAAGAACATTATTCCTAGTGTTGATTATATTTTTTATGCTCAAATTTCAAAATCTTATAAAGACAGACTTGTGAAATTAAATTGTCGCTGTTTCGTAAGATAAATGTGTTCAGTTTTGAAACAATTTCCAGCTATTTGTATAAATTTGCAGCTTACCCTTTAATCTTGTTATTACTAAAGAATTTTGCCAACTTAACTATATTATGTTTTATTAACTCTAATCTAAATAAATAAAAATATCAGGGCACCGTTTATTAAATTGGCAATGCAATGACTGGGATGAGTCAGCAATCACATGTTCAGTCTCTTTCTCTCTCCCATCAGTTGCGGTTTTAACGCTCAGCGCTTAGACCTCTACCCCACACGCGGCATAGTTTCTCTAATATCACAACTAAGGCGTTTTTTCATTAAAATAAATCCCTAATTTGTGATTGTAAGAATACGACTATTTAAAATAACTTATCCGCGCATGTGAAATAAGTGTGGCTGGCGGTGAAACATAATTTATAAAAAATAGGCATGCCTTTATATATTTCAGTTTCGACTCATTTTTATTTAATTTTTTCTTTAAAGTTAATAAATAGTGTTTCGTCCAAAATTAAATAATATTAAAACGAGTTGTTAAAAATTAACGGTTAGGGCTGTCTTAGGGTAGATTTTTAACTCATTTGATTCTAATTTTTAGACTCACAATATAACCTACAAAGATTATCTCAATAAAGTTAATGAGGCTTTCAATCAACAACAAAATCTGACCCCTTTTGCTCATTCCTTTTCTTCTCAGATTTTGACAACAGCCAAAGATTGCACTCATTTTGGTATCGTTTCTGGCGGATGTTTACTTGAAACTATGGATACATTATCAGCATTAACTGCCTATCGATTTTGTAAATCACCCGTAGTTACTGTTGGATTAAGTTTTATTATTTTGTTCATTTTTAGATTCTGTTGATTTTTATCAACCTATTTTCAGTGGCGTAATTTGTATATTTTGTCCATTTATTGTCTTTACGAGTTCTAAGTCTATTGAGGTTAAAATTAACGTATATGCAGATGATGTTCTTAATGGTTTTGATAATTTTTCTGAATTATTAGATTCTTCAATTCTTTTAGCTTCAGCATATTTTACGTTTGTATCAATTGGTAAAGATAAAATTCCAATCAAAGTTCCTCAATTAATACTTTTCTCGGAGGACGAAAAGATCATATTTCAACAAAGACTAGATTATTATAGTAATAGAAAACGTGCCCAGAATAGCAAATGATTTAAAATATATTATTTATTGGATATCGTAGAATTTAATTAATATTAAACTTTGTTTTATTGATTTCTGATAAAAATTATTGCATTTACTTAGCAACCATATTTTAATAATCATGTCCAACGAAATTCAACGAAAAAGACATCAAATTTCTCTGTGTATTTTTGACCTCCTCTTCTCATCACAATCGATAAAAACATCAAAGAACATAAAAAAATGTTATAAATGATTTATAAAAAATAAAATTTAATTAAACCGCCTATGTTTTGCGGTTTTAATTAATTTCTAATATCAACGAACATATTATTCGTGAAAGTATAAAACCTTTCACAGATTTCTTTGATAATTTTCCATCCATTTTGTAAAAATATTTGTTTACCAAAATAATACCCAATACTTTAATACGGTTGGCTTGTGAATAATTTTTATATGACAAAACTGTGATTTTCTTTTGTTTACAGAATTCTGAACCGTTATTGGAGACAATGGGTTTCGTTCCCCGAATACTTGTGAAAAAATAAAACAGTTTTAATATTAATTCATTCTATTATTTATGATATTTTTTTATGTTAATCTTTTTTTACTTTTCAAAATTTTAAAAAGTGTTTTCTTTTAAAAATTATAAAATATTGTGAAGTCAATATATTTTACTTCCAGTAAAAAAAAGGCCGAATTTTGCCGACTATTAATAAATAAGGATTAGGGGAATACCTCAATCAGCTTCAGATTTACCGAAAGGCTAAGTTGACTCAAGTTTAGGAAGGGTTACTTTTTTCTCGACTATAAATATGCATGTGTTTGGTGAGATTATATAACAGTTAAAAGGACGTTCGTTAATTACGCAATCATTTTGCGAATTGTTAGTAAGAGGATTGATTTTTTAATAAAATTTACGGGAACTGACAAAGAAGTGGTCAAAACTGACACTTTGGGTTTTATGTAATTTACGAACGATCCCGAACTCGATTTTATAACAACAAATGAGCCAAATAATTAAACTGCATTTAGTTCAATACTTGTATGAGTTCCGTTGATTTTTTTTATGGGTTTTTTGTTAGATACGGTAAAATAATTATTGTTTTAACTGTTGCAGATAAGCCTTACTTTTTACGGATATGATTTTCACTTCAATTCAGTTTACACCGTCTTTTTATGAATTAGAGTTTCTTTTGTTCTTTATATAGAGGAAATATTAAAAAATTGGGAATATTGTTTAAAGCTCTAATATTCTTCATCAATTTAAATTTTGCGTTTGCGCGTTAAACAATTATTTAAAATGTGACAGTACTTTTGTACAAGTTTTAAAATATGTATTATGATGTTTTCAAATTAAGGCTGAAATTTAAAACCAGCGATCACCGCATTCGCGCCGCATCCATGACAGTTTTTGTTCTGAAATATAAATTTTTCAAACAGAAAAGAATAAGAAAGTATAGGATTCATAAGTATTAACAGTATTTTAAAGAATTAATGAATCCACTACATAGATTCACCTGGTTTATTCTTCGCATTGAAATTCGCCAAGAGCATCCTCAATCCTCTCTGTCATTAATTCCCCACTTTCTTCATATGATTTGGTTCGATTTCTATGGTAAATTCTAAGACCTTTCCAAGTTACCTCGATTGTATTGATAAAGGCATCCGACGTTTAATCCACTAATTCAACTGAATGTTTCGCGGTGAAATTTTGGAAATGATCGCCAAGGTTATGGTAACTTTGAAGCAGTCTCTAGTGATAGTAGACCAAGGTCTAGCATGCTAAAAGAATATATGGGTGTCATCACAGTATGGTCTAGAAACATGACCAGAAACAATATTAAGTGTTTTCTCCACCCCTCCACAAACCACTGGCGGGGTGTATCCGGTGGTATTGTTCTTTCCAAGTGTGACTTCATCGATTCTCAACGTAATTTTATCTCCGCCAATCAAAATATCGTCAAAATCGAGGATCTTTTCCTGCACAGTATTTTGGTACACTTCCATCTTTCTCAAGGCTTGGAAAGTATGTTTGATTAATAAGAAGCAAAAATTGGTGCAGACCATAATATTCATATAGAAAATAAAGGCATTTTAGTCTGAAAATATATGATAAAATTATTTAACAGGCTCCCTCATTATTTTATTGCGAGCACCGCAAATACGGTGACCACTAGTACTAAATGAGATACCAAATAATATCTGAGTGAATTGGGAGGCCTTGAATTAGTAGAAGAATCCAAATTTTATATTTTTGTTACTTCCAACTTTAATATAATTTTAGTTTATTATCGGTTTTGTACGATATTATATTGCTTTTCAGGAGTTAATAAATAAAGAAATCAAATTTATGAATTTTTAAAATCTTCATGAATTATGTGATATCTTTATCAACACATTTGATAAAAAAAATTATATAATTATTTAATCCATCAAATCTTACTTTTAAGAAAAAAAAGTGTCCTTTAAAAATAATAAAAAAAGTATCGAAAAATAATTAAGCTTCGATTTATAGTTTTTTTTATGCGTGACGATAATATCCTCAGGCGAGGCAATACCCCTAAAGTAGGTCATCCTTAGAGGGAAGAGGTAGGTGAGAGTCTCACGATATTGCTTATCTTTGCGTCGGCTGGATAGTGCCCCGTGAATCACCTCTCGAAAGAGACCGGTAATGTTTTACACACCCAGCCCAAGAACAAAAAAAACGATATTATCACAATTAAATTTTTTTTATAAAATTAATTTTATCTCAGAAATGCCAAAGTGAGAAAGTCTCTAGAATCTTTATCAATATAAACAGCCAAAAATAAATATAAGAATAAAAAACTAGGCCGTTAAGAAATCTATGAAAAATGATTTTTGTTTAACTCAACTTCTGCAACTATGGAAGAAAAACTAACCATAACTGCAATCGTCCCCTACAATGTGGGTATCGTCTTACATTGCGTATATGAATGATCTATGGGTTTTGGTTTCCTATATCCGACATTAACGTCTTGTGAAACTTTACCTCTTATTATAAAATGGTTAGATTCAAAATCAACCCATCAGAGTTCTCAATCTCAGGGTTTGTCTTGCATTTATCTTTAGCTCTGCCTACCCAACCTCGCCATAGCTTTTTTTTATAATACCTCCACTTTTAACTGTAAATATCGCAATGTCAAGCTCACCCCAAAAATATGTCTCGATTTTTAGGTTGGATATTAAGATGTTGTTTAAATTGAATTCAATTGGAGTCTTGATGATAGACTCTTACTGTTACAATACAGTTGTCTTGATAAAAACGTTATTACAAAAGCTCTGACAAAAACCGGCTCCAACAAACATAATTTTTTATTTATTTTTATTAAAGTAAAAAAATAACAAAATTTTTTCGTCTTAGTTTTTTTCATATTTCATCCAAAATAGTTTCAAAGACAGAAAGACTTCATTCAGTCTCCACATATTGTTAAAGCAATAACATTATATATTCAATTGAGCTCTTAAAAAATAATTAAATGGATTCAACCATTATAACTACATATTTGTTCTTCCGTGTCTAATTCTTTCATCGCCGAATAATTGTTATCAAAAAAGTAAGAAAAAACCAGTCCCGTCTCCCATCGTGTAATAACAGAAAATTTTTATTATTCCTTTTGTGTGTATTTTTAGTCCGCAATATTTTTAACCCCAACCCAATAAAATTTAACAAGTTACATTTAGTTCTTATCTTTTCGCCCATTCTATGTAAGTAGAATGACACAAGCGTGTAACATAATTAATTTAGGTGGAAATCTTTTTTGACATTTTTCCTATTTATAAAGCGTAGGGAGGGGGTATTAGACGCGAGAAGCTTTAATGTGTTGTATTTAATTTGTCAATTTTATATTTACGACATCAAATTGATTATTTATTGACTAGGTGGTTTTGGCCCACGGCAGCGGCCCGTCTTAATTCAAATTTCACTTGATTGATTTTTTTTTGACTTGGGTGGCTTCGCTTCTCGTCATATTATATCTAGAGAAGAATTATGGGAAGTTTTTTGTATTTGATCATGGTTCACCTAATAAAAAGAACATGTGAAGATCGGAGATATAGAAGAAGGTAGGTAGTCATGGCTCGTCTAAATGGAAGTTTCGCTTCATTGACTCGTAGTAATCAGAGAGAAAAAAAAAACTAATTTTGGTGGAACTTGATTTATGCCTTGTTGTGTGTGACTTTAATTCATGGTTCAAACTTTGAAAATAGAAATTCCGTCATTAAAAGCACTTTAAAAAATCATAGTAGGCTTTGAGCGTGACAGACAGAATTGTTTTAATATATATTTAATATTAAAAACAATCTAAATCATTTCCAAATTAAAAATTAGCCGAAGCCACCATTTTAGTTTTATACTGCGCATACTCTGACGCGATTGAGCGTATCAGACAGAATTGTTTTAATATATTATTAAAATATACATGAATATTTATTGAACTGGTCTTTTTTTAAAGATTGATACACTTCGTTAAATACATTTCAACTCTTTTAAATTTAATACATTTTCCAACTAAAATATTTCGCATTTTACGCTCTGTTGAATCAGTTGTTTTCTTAAACAATGAAAATATTGGCTTATTTACAAAAGTTTGATACAATGTTTCTTTTCAGTGTTGAATATATTTTTTTCAGTTGTAAGATTCATCTTTAATTCTAACTTTATTGTTTTCATTCTAAGAGTGTCTGAAATGATATTATCGAGCTTTGAAATCGGAATTTTAGTCGCTATAAAAGCTAAAACCGAATCTTTATCAAATTTTTGCTCAGACTCATTTTTTTCCATCTCAAAAGGGATAACGGACTGCTCGCAAAATTTCATTTTATTTTCTAACGGGTTTTTATTCAAAATATGTTCTTTTAATGGATTTATATCATCTATCGGATTATAATTCAATTCCTTTTGACATGTTGCCCATATTAATTCATTTGATATTATTTTTATGTCAGAATTATTTTCAATTGAAAATTTAATCACGTTTTTTCGTGCAATTTATTCATTTTAAACTAATCATGATTGTTGAATATAAATGAGAAAATGTTATATTTACAATGGTATTTGGTAGTTTCGTCGAAAATAAGTTTTTAATGATTGAATTGTAGAATTTTATATTATTTTTAAAATTAAGCTAATTACATTTGAAAATTATTTGTTATGAACAGTAAAATTTAAAAATTGTTGCTCTAAATGATATAGTTGAGGAATTTCGAAAAGAACAGCATAGAGGGAAAGTAGATATCCAGTCTATTATTTCGGGATATCAACGAGTACAAATATCAAATAGCATAAGCCAAAGAGAGGAAAGAATTCGAACCATTTTCAATAGTCGTACCCAAATGACACCCATAGAATTCCTACGTGAAACCTCCAGCAACGCTACCTCGCGAGCCAATGCCCTTGTGGTACGGCGTCCCTAGAGGAAAGAGATTAGTGGGTGAGACCCCCCCTACCGCTGAATCATATCAGTGGTGCGTACTTAGCATCTGCATGGGCGGACCGGGGGACCGTGAAGCTCCTCTCGAAAGAGACCTGTAAGGTTTTACACACCCAGGCCGAGTACAAAAAAAAAGCCTCCAACAACATCTCATTTTAGAGCAACAATTTTTATGTTACTGTTGATTGCAAATATTTTTCAAATTTTATTAGTTTAATTTGAAAAATAATATAAAATTCTACAATTCAATCATTAAAAACTAATTTTCGACGAAACCTCGTATATTCATTTACAATGTATTAGATAAAAACAAAAAAAAATCAGTTTCCAATTTTATTCCGGGCTCAAGTTATTACTAGCTTGATCAAACTACTTCTACCCGTTATACATATTCACATCCTAGGCAATTAATGACTACATTAAACATATTACAAAAAACATTAAATTCTCGAAACTATTTTTAAGGTTACAAGCAAAGTTCGGTTTTTTTATATTCTTAACTCAAGTCGACGTTTGCCTTCTCGACCCTTCTAGATTAGTGTTCAGTACATGTTTTTTTTAAGCTTGCTCTAACCTCAGCTCTAGATCCGATGATTGCAGAAGTGGTCGATATCTTTTTGAAAATTTATCTGAACAAGTTCTCCTAAGCTACATTCATAAAAACATCAGGCTTTTATAAATCTACGTCGTCACCTATCTATTTCCCCCAAATACCCATGGCCTAAGAAATTTGAAGTTTATGCTTGTTTCTGAGCCCATTACTTTTCGCGTCTAACCAGCTCGTCTCTTCTCTGAATAGTAACTCGATGGGTTGGCTTCCACCTATCCTTTATCACTCAGAAAAGGTTCGTCTACCCTGACACAATAAGACTATCAAACCCTCCACCGAGGACTCCTTTCTCGCATTGGTCTAGGTTAGTTGCCGATGTATCGACTATGTCACATGCATTAAGAAAGGTCTAATAATATTCTCTCTCTGTTTCCCTTTCATAGATCAAGTTATAGCTCGCGACTACAGGATCGTCCTTTTTAGGGAGATATTTTCAAACTAGTAAAATAACAAAATTTAAAACCTCTTCTTTCATGTCATAATATCCCTATAATCGTAAACCCATTGTTTCGATTTTCTTGCGCAGCATGATACTATAAAGTTGGGATTCTTTTTATTACCAAAAGAAAGGTGTTGGATTCATCATAAAAATTTCAGTAATTTGCGATAACTTATGTGCTGAGACGAAGACAGCTAAAAAATTTCCATCTAAATGCAGAATGGGGACTATTTATAAACCTTTCGTTTAAATTAAAACTGTTTCGTACGTTCTTCAAGGACTGTCTGTACTTTTTGGATCATAGCCGCGCGCGTGCGCAGGCAGTTTCCTTTATATTTTTGCATGTTTCAATTTCCTTGTCCTTCTAATCTAATACAAATAAATGATTAAATTTGTGTTTTTGTGTGCATATTATTAATTTTCCAAGAGACGGGTAGTATAATTTTTATCAACAAAAATTTGAGCATAATTAAGAAGCGGATTTTCTTAAATTTGAATGAATTTAGTCCCACTTAACACGATATTTTTATATCTACCCTATTTTATCGAAAATTAATAAATGAAGAAAAAATATTACAAGTAGGAATGTAAATTCAGAATCTAATAATTGGATTAGTTGTACATATTTTACATTACCTATCAGAGGTAATCATTTAGGAAAAACAAGATCTTATGAGAAGAATCTAAAATACTGAATTGAATGACACGAATGTGCAAAGTTTCATATTATTTTTATAATAAATTTAAATGTAACAGTTTCCAAAAAATGAACAATTACTTCACTGGTATTCTCGAAGATTACCGAAAAAAAAACAATAGGTGGAAATCCTATCCTAATCCTAACTTCAATTTGCATTACATATGTGAAAAAAACACTGATTTTATTAACTATACGTCAAATAATCATTTTATTGTCTTTGATGAAAAAAAATATTAAGATAAAGAATGTAATATTAAAAGTTCAATAATATTGCCATTTTGATATATATCTGGTTCTGTAAACCCTATTTTTTATTCAGCCGTAAAATATTTATTGAATCGAAAGTAGAATGATGCAAAATTATTTAAAGGAGGTAAGACTTTCAATCGTATTTTATTAATTTTTTGATTATAAATGCAAAAAGTCAAGAATATAAATTATTTTATGCGAGAGATGTAAAATTTCAGTGGAGATTTTTTACTCTATAATTTGACGTGTTGAAAAAGTGCTTATTTCTATTAATAAAGATCCATATGAATACACTTTTATTTGGATTTAATAATATCGTAAATAATAACAATAAATAAACTTGGCGGGCTAAACTATAGATGAAGGGATCTTTTCGTAAATCTTCGGGTTTAATGGAGTTTAGAGTCGTAAATTTTAATATTCAAAATATAGATGATATATCGATGGAAGAATTTTCTATTCTTTCATCTCAGACATCCAAGCTA
>SGJC01000895.1:0-10866 GCA_009887335.1 Henneguya salminicola
TATTCTGCCATAGCAATTACATTTGCATTGCTTAGATAAATTAATATACCTTAGTAAATATATATATATTGCGAATAACTTCATACAATAGATATTTAACATATTACTAATAGCATGGTATCCATAAGAGCATAACTAAAAAAAACAACGAAAAGATCATTTTGTGTATTAATTTGGACATCGCAAGTAAATTTCTAATAAATTTAGTACTTAGAAAAAAGTATAAAATGAGTATAGTATTGTTTATTTAACATCAGGTACTGTTTAAAGCTTTAATACCCACTCATACACGGATTCCAACATGTAATGTTATAATACTTGTCTACGTCAAATTCTGAATTATAAAATACTCTATATTTTATGGATTATCCCATTTATAGCTTCCAAATGCATTTTATGAATTATTATAAAGATAAATATATGAAATATATAGAAACTTGAAAAACGAATAAATAAACTATTCAGTAATAAGAGAACGTATCGCTAAGATAACGACTCCAATATATATACCTATATATATATATAATATTACATGTTGATAATATATTTAAAAATTAATAACTTTATAATTTAAAATTCTAGATATATATATATTCTGTGTAAAATTATTGAAAAATATCGTCGTTTTACTTTTGAAAAAATAAGTGGCTCTGGTTATAAAATATTGAATAAATGTTTATTAAACTATATTTATCTATTTGTAAATATGCAATATACATAGAAATTCTAAATAGTACGTTAAATTAAAAAAATATTAAAATTACGTTTTTTTAAAAAAAATATAAATTATTTTTACTAATCACATTTAAAAAAAAACTAGAGTGAGTATAATTATAGATAGAATGTAAAATATTAGTTGCGATAAAAATTGAAACCTTTTAATATGGGAAATCAAAGATAATAAATGATATTTTTATCGCTGATAATGTAAAATTAGTGAATTAAAAAATTTGTAGTTATTGGGTTTATTTGCTTATTAGATGTTAATAAATTGTCTTATATGAAATATCCATATATGATAATGGGATATATTCTAAGAGAAACGGTTAAAATCTTCAGCATATTTTAATTCATTCGAGTTATTTTCAATATTCATTCCATTACTCGTAAGTGACAAAAAAGTTAATGTTATGGCTTTTATAAATATAAAAAAGGATACAGAATTTTTAAAATATTTCATTTTTAAAAATCGTATAATTCTTTTATTTTTTTTGTATAAATAGTTTTTTTTTTAATAAATTATGCAGGCCTAGATTAGGATTGTATTTAAATCGATAAATTAAATTAAATAAAATTAAAACTAAATTTCGACCCTTGAGAAATATTTGGAAACATGAAGCTATATATCGAATATATTTTCCAATTTTTATAAATCTTTACTTTAAGAACAAAGAAAGAATGTTTTTATAAATTAAAATAAAAAAGTGTTGATAAAATAAAATCATTTCAAATAAATATGATATTATATATGCATGAATTTTTTTTTATTATATTATTGATTATAAAATACAAGAGATTTTTTCTTTCGGTGTATCAGTTTAAGGAGTTTAAACACATAAACATTTTTTAAATATTTGTCGAATATATTATATTTTATTAACCATACCTGATCATATATAAATATATTAAATAATTGAATAACAGGAATGGTGTTATTATGTAAAAAAAATCAACACAAATTAAATATTCTATATTTAGATATGTTTTAATTGAACCCATTTCTAAATTATATGAATATTTTTATTGAACTACCGACAATGTATATCATATTTAGTATATGCATTGAGCGAAAACGAATTTGTTAAAACAAAAGCCAAAAATATTACTTTACATTTTGATTAATATTGTATATTTTCTTAGTTGTTCAAACAATAATTTTTTTTGTTATTTTATTCTTATTATGATGAATGTATTCTATTATTAAATTTTTGAAAGTTTTTTAATATAACTCAATTATATTCATATATTTAAGAGCGAAGAATTTCTATGCAAATATTCTTTTTTTTTCGAGCGAAATAAATTTTTAAACGGTGTTTTTCGTCTAAACTTTAACCTTAAACATTATATAATTCAAACTTAATTATTTTATAAAATGAATAAATTCATAAAATATTACTAGCAACAATAGAATTTTCTCATAATTTTAGAGGACTAGATAAAATAAATATATTTTAATGCTCGATTTTCCTAATCGTTTTTTTTTTAAATCGAATAAAGATACGCGTGATAGTTCTTAATATAAGCAGCAAGGATAGTGTTTTAACAATATATGTTTTAATAAAATTTACAAATAATAACGATCATAAGAGAAAGTTAATAATATAGCCTTAATATCGCCGCCATTCGCATCCCGAGGTTTACTATAAATTTAAATATGAATTCATGTTTGTATGTATTATTGACTAGGTTATCATATAGTTTGACTAAATAAATTTAGAATATTTTATGAAATTAATGCATATAATTATTACATCTATAAACTGACAGATAATGTATATTTTAGATCGAATTTTAGTACGTATAAAATTTTGAATGTAAAAAATGATATAACTTTATTAAAAATGTGATATTTTCAAATATTTTTTTGAAATATATTATAAAAAATAATTAATACATCTATATATATATAATTTGCTTGATTCGACAATATTTAGAAATACGATGAAAAATAATAAAATTTACTTTTCATTATATCGATATTTTAACTGAAAAAAAGAATATTACATAGCCTTTTATTCAACTATAAATTGTGGATGTTTTTTATAAGAATTAATATATAATAATAAAATTAAATGATTTATAATTCACGAAGGAAAATTGCAATGAATTTTTAATATTGAACATGTAAAATTTCCGTTTATTAATAACTTTCTGCCAATAATAATCATAAACTGTATTATTATTAGATTTTATCCTTTTATTAGTTTGAGACATTCAAATTTTGACTAGTTTCTATTTTTTTTTATATTTTTATGGTTACTTTTACAAATATAAGAAAAAAATTTTTTTACCTTCATATAGGCGCCAAAGGAGATTAAACATGACTAAAAATACTAATATTTTTTTCCATAACTTATTACCTGCCTAAAAGTATTCACAATCATTATAAATAGATTATTTAAAAAAAAAAGAGGATACGGTTAAAACACCATATTTTTTACCAACCATTACATATCATATTGAATTATCAAGGGTAGCTCTATATATTGTTTTACTATTTATCAAACGTCACATATATTTTAAAATATGGTTTGATGCATTTTTGTCATAACTCGCTATAGTAGATTTTTCATTAGTCATTTATGAATATTGTAGACATTTTATTTCCAATACATCGTAATTTTTTTTGCTACGTTGTGTAATTTAATGTATTCTGTATACAATATATAAGTCAAGTTTAGCTTAATTATTGTAGCTATCCCCATAGAGGACAATGCATATAGATAAATGACGAACGATATTAAATATGCCCAGCCAATTCTTGACAGCGTAAGTATTAAATTTTTTTCTAGCTATATTTTTTTAAGATACTCAGGCCTAAAAAAATACCTGATTTTATTAGGCAATAATTTTTTTTTGTTTTATCGTAGATTTTGTTCACCGTTTTCTACATCAATATGTTTATTTATTTCAACTTTTATATTCAATAAAATTGCAACGACTCTGAAATTTTTTATATTAAAACACTAAAATAAATATTCGTGTTGATTAAGAAATCTTAAATGTGGGCATGGGTGTCTCTCTCATTTAAGAAATCAAGCAAAGATATGTATTTTTTTACGTCATTTTGAAAATTTCAAAAAAATTGTCTTAAAAAATAAGTTATTTTCTACTTATATATTAAAAAATACACACATGAATAATTTTTATTATTGTATAATCAAAAATAATATGCATACAAATATTTAATATTATCGAATATATGAAATATCGGTATATACATTATTAAAAATATACTATTATGAAATAAAAATTTCTCCAATCAAATTATAATTGATAAATCCTTCTATGACAAACCACGCAATCATAAAAAATCTTTTCTTCAACATCATGCTAATAAAAAAACTCAAAAACTAACATTTGATATTAGATAAAATATTTAATTGCTACTGTTGATTTTTGACTGTTCAAATTTTTTTTTAATGTAGATATTTTATAATATGCTAGTTAGCGTTACTACCTATCGAAATAAGCGCCTGGCTTTGTTTTACAAGTTAAGAAAGTATATATAATCATATCATTTTATACCTAAAGTAGTTTGTAATTATATTGTGTGATGATAATTACACAAATACATTATTAGATGAATAAATTTAAATATTTATACAACAGTTCTTATAGATATTTCTTATGGTTGATATAATTAAGTTTAAAATACTTCTTCAAATTTTGTTACAGAGCTAATTTTCAATATATTTAAGTATAATTTGATTTATTAAATCTCATTGCAAACGTTAATATTTTTTGCCTTGATCATATAATTATATTTTCTAGTAAAATTTAGTTTTAAATGGGAAGGGTAGATAAATTATAGATAACGTAACAGTTTGTAAATTGACAAAAATATTTAAAGACTATCGCTTAAAATATAAATTTTAAAGTATATTTTTCTACCTCGACGAATAATCGAATTTTATATCTAATATAATCATACAATCAGATCTCTATAAAGAACATTTAGAAGAAAATCATAACTATATATACAAATATAACAATCTTAAGAGATAGTAGAATTGGAATATGTATTATAAATAACACATAATTTCTTTAAAAATTCATATTTTAAATAATTCAATTTATTTTTTTTAAATGGCATATTTTATGACCTAAGCCAATAAATATTTTTGTGATATCAAATAATAATAAATATTAACTACTATGATAAATTAAAAAAATATAAAATATTAAAACTTGTTCCAAGTATAATGAATCAATAATTTTAGTTTCATGACGCAAAAATTAATTATTTAACCTATCCTTGCCCCCGTTTATACAATTTTTTATTTATATACTAGGTTAAATATAAAATAATTGAGAATTATTATCTAATTGTATGTTTCATTGCACATATTTATCCTCACTAGAAATTAAAATATATAAATAGCATAATTTATAAATATTAATAGCATAACTAAGGGACTTACTTTAAAAAAATTCAGAAATTATTTGTAACTCATAACACTATTTTTAACTCTTTCTAAAACGGTTCAGAAAGAACATATAAAAGGTCTGCTAAGATAAAATAGAGCATATTAACTATAATTTTAACAATTATATCATAAATTTGCATAAATAATTTTTTTCGTTTAATTATTCATTTTATGTGATTTTAATGAAGGCACAGCTCCTTAAAAGAAATAAAATTTAACTCTTAATTAATTACAAAACCAAAAATAAAGCATATTTCTTCAACATCTAATTATAGATATTAATTTGATATATATTAAGATTCGATATCTCTATTATTTAATATGAGGACTTCAATATTTCTAGGCTTAATAATATTCGTTCGATATACGGCTTTATTTCAAATTGTCGATGAGGTAAGATTAATACACTATATTATTATCTTAATTAAATCAACATAAAATAGACAAGATATATATTTAAAGTATTATAATACTAATATGATGTTAAACTGGTTGATTTATTTGTATTGGCATAAAAAAAATTATAAATTTGCCAAATCGCACTGGTAATATTAAAAAATCATGAAAGATTATTTTTTCAAAAAATAATGATGGGTAAAAATTCATCTAGATATGAGTTTAGCTAAATTATTATCCAATTAAATATTTTTTTAGACTTTATATATATATAATACTTATTCTTTATAATAATATTTACATTTTCTTATGTAATTATAAAAAAATATCATTCTCACCTCTCAAAACTTAGCATTTATACATGAGTTACTCAAAACTAAGCTATTTTGAATTTTCAAATTATCTTTATAATTATACATATTAATGATCAATATATTTTGGCATTATATTTATTAAGTGTAAAAAAAAAAACATTATTCGAAAAACTATTTATATAAAAATGTATCATTGCGAATAAGATTGAACTAAGGGAATTTCTAATATTTCGTAAAATTTTAAAGTCGATTTTTCTTTAGCTAACATCATTACAACCAGATAAGTTTATAATTCTACAGTCAGCTATTTACAAAATAGTTTACCTAGTGCACGCTCTAATAAAAACAGTTTAGGCACATTTTTTATACGCTCTTGTAACTCTTTTTTTTACACTTAATAATACATAATACACGACGTTATATAAAAAATATGAGTTCTTTAATATTTTAATAATAATAAGAGAATGCTGAGATCCCAATTATTATTTATATATTTATTGGAATTATTCATAATCTAGATATTTATTTTGAGGTAAAGAGTTTAATAAAAAAAAGAATCTTTAATTTTTAAATGCGTATATCCGCATAAATTTTAAGTTACATGCTGTATTTATATTAATACAACCAATTTTATATTCTTGAATATAATGTATTTTTAATGACTCATCCGTATTTTTTATAAATAAATCCTGATTTTGCAGACATTTTAAAAACTTATTGACTCTTATTAAGCAATACTCTTATATCAAATTAACCGTATTTCGTGTCTTTTGTGATTTTGTAAATTTTATCTAATTACATATTTTATTTAGTTAACGTCTTAATTCACGATTTATTTTCGATAAATAATATTTTTAATTAATTTGATCTTCAATATTTATATTTTTTGTGTTTGATTTTGATTTTGTTATGTGTCAGATAAAAATAATTCGAACAATTATACCTAAGATATTGAAATTTTTGTGCCAAATTGTTTTTTAACTATCCATGATTTAAATATTCAAAGTTTTTATGTGTAAATAAAACATGAGCTCACATAATATCTTGCCCAGAATCTTTTATATTTATAAATGGGATGAAGAGAATTGTGCTTTTATGTAATATTCAAAAATATATTGATCTGTTTTATATAACTATTAATTAAACAATAGCATAATTAATTTTTAATATCCTTTTCAAATTATACGGAGTATTATGATCGAGTAAATATGAAGTTATTTGGTTTATAAAATGATAAATTTATTATTATCAATAAAAATATAAAGAATCATATATTTTATCTTCCAACTAAATATTATATATCAAAAGTAAAATTTTTAAATTTTAGAGTCTCAATAAATAGATTAAAACCTTATTAAATAATTATTTTATGAAGCTTATCTGCATCACAAAAGTTTTATTTTATTTCTCCTATTTATTTAATTTAAATATTATCTTATTATAAATGATAATATTCTTATTCCGGCGATAGATTGATTATATAAAACCTTAACAAATTTTTTATTACTATTAACGATAATAATTATATATTACATAAAGTGAAAACAGAAAATATAATATAATAATTAATACTAGTTATAAAAACACTACGATGAGTATTTTTCAGGTAAAATTAAATACAATAATATTTATTTCTTTTAGTCATAATTTGCAAATATCATTAAATTATATGTCATATCTGAGCAGTATATAAATAAAAATTTTTGAAAAACAGGCATCTTAAATTATAAAAATACATCGTAACACTATGTATTTATTTCTCTTCTATTGCTCATAATGCGTCCATTGTTTGTTTTAAAAAAATTAATTTTTTGAAAATATATTTTATACACATTGGAATGATATTTAAAATATAGCTGAGCTGAAGTCTTGACATTCAATTTTGTTGAAAAATTGCATCTACGATATTGTAATATAAATTTATACATCTAATTCCAATTATAATTTGTATGATCAATAAATTTCGTCTAAAATATTTACTATTATTATCTACTGAGATACTTTAATGAATTTAGATTTTTTTTTTATCTTTGATTTTGTGTAATAAAATAGAAAAATTGTCTTTTTATATATAGTTGAGGTTACAAAAACGAACCATAATATAAATTTTTTTTTTTTAATTTTTTTTAAAGAAAAATAAATATCAAATTTTTGAAATTAAAATAAACTGGATAAATTAACTAGATCTTATAATATCATTACTCTGCTTTTTATAAGAATGGTTGAGCAAAAACATGTAGACTATAAAAAAACTTACCTCACCAAACTTTTTAAGATATATCATGCTGCATTAGTATCATAAAGAATTATAGTGTATTTTATTCCTTTAAATAAACTGTGTATATTTAGTATATTGCTAATTTTAATAATCATTCTTAAAATAGGATCTTCTCAATTAATAATATTTTCTTATTGTTATATTATATATAATAGAGCCTTAATTAAAGTCCTATATTTAAGGTGCTTTATATTTATTGTTTTTACACTTTCTATTAATTGCAATAGAAAAATATTATTCCTTGAATATTTTTTTTACTAAAAAATACTCCCAAATGTTTTAAAATCAAGATAACCAATTGAAAAATTTTTTCAACTTTTGATATACTACACAAGTTGTAAAATGAATTTTGAAAAATTAAACTTTAATAATAATATAAATAATTGTTTTTTTCTAAATTTAATTTTGTACTAATTTCTTTCAGGATAATTTTATACTCTTAATACATGGTTTAGACTACACTAAGTTAATAATATATGCATTCTTTGATTATTTATATTCATGTAAAAGATAATATATAAGGTGAAGCTCAAGGGCTAATAGATAATATCGATTATAGACTATTATGTTTAATATTAATGGCTTAATTATAAGATTATGTAACCTATTGTGAGTCATAGAAGTATAAAATTAAATATAATTAATTGTATCTATGAATGACCATAATTGGTATAAGCATAAAAAATTAAAGAAAAAGAATGTTAATTTATTAGAAGCGAATTCCAGGCCTATCGAAAAAATATTGTAATATAATATTTTATTTATTTTACAAGAATTAAAATTCAATTAATATCCATTTAAGGATGTTTGATAAATGGATAAAATTTTCCACAAGTTTAATATATATTATTTTATTTTTTAATAATTCTAAAGTTACTCAAAATTATAATTGAATAAAAGTGCATATAAATTTTTTAAAGGTTTTTAACATTTTTTTCATTATTTCGATTTTTTTAACAGTGTATTTCTTCTGTACAATCTCTATATATCCATCAAATGATTATTATGTAGCTGAGAATAATATATACCAGTAAATCTCGGATAATAATTTTTACATATTGGGAATAGTATACTTAAAAGAATAAAAAGACTCAGTTTAGAATATATTTAATCGTTCACTTCACTTTGAGGAAAAATTATATATTGTATTATTTTGAAATAAGACTGCAATTGCGTGTTAGAATATTATATCTATTACGCTTCATCCATATATCAGTCACTCCAACCTATTTTCGCGAAGTGAATAAATAAGTAAAAATATTTATTTATAATTATATCAAGTAAAACCTTACTGTCATATAAATGATTTCATAAAACCGCTCAACGCATGATTTACTATCAATATCACATTATATAAATGCACATCATGTTTATTTAATATAAAAAAAAAATATTTTTTTTTTAATGTCATTAGAAAGTTTCTCCTATTTCATTTAAATCTAGTAAGATAGCAGATATATTTTATGCACAATTTAACACGTATACCACAAAAATTACGAATTTTAATATACTTATTATTGTAAGTGGCTTATTCTATAAAAAAGCTAAAATACAATTATCTAAATATAAATAATTTAGAATAAAACAAATAATATATCATTAACATAAAATATTAATAAACACATTTTCAAGAAAGAGGTGAGATATTGAATTATAAATTTTACAAATTGAAATATCTATGAATAATTTATATTATTTTTCGACACAATAATAATTATATTTTTATATATACTCTAACACGCCATAGTTTTGATCAACTAAAATAAAAAAAATTCAGCTCAATTTTTATCAAGTTTAATAAATGAATAACAGAATTTGTATACGATTTCGATTACATTAAGATAAAATAAGTTATTGGATAGATTATATTAAAATTTTATTAATATTGTAAAATATCACAGCCTTGTTTAGAGTAAGGCTTATGAAATAAAGAATTAAAGATTATTTTCTTCAGACTAGAATGTATTTAATCACAGAAATATAAAAATTTAGTCAATGAAATAAAATACATAACCGTAGGATATCAGATTTGAGTAAATAAATATTTAATTTAAAAAACAATACAGGTTATGTATAAGAGAACCCCAGTAATTTTTAAAATATTACTAGTTTTGAAATTATGCTTCTACCATAATTCCATTATTGAGGTATATAGTTTCATTAGACTTCGATATATACTATATGTCAATAATGTAAAAAATATAAGCAATTTAGATATGGGTATCAAACACACATTTTAATGTATTGATTAACGAACATAAGCAGTATTTATTTTAGCCGTATACGATTATGACTCTCTTTTGATATTTTATCTATAAAATAAATATTTTTGATGTGAATTATTGAAACGTGAAAATTCATTCATAATGAAAAATACATATTTTATGTGTTAAATTCTTTTATTATCATCATTAAAAACATATTTTCTTGCCTATTTTAAGCACAGTAGTTTTACTAAAATTAATACAGGGTTTCCCACCACATTTCGTTTTTTTCCTGATCAATTTCGTTTTTTTCCCAATTAATTTCGTTTTAACTAAATTTTTTCCTTATACCCATGCCAAGAAACAAACTCACCGATAATGACAGGAAGCGAGTCGTAGAAGCTTATTTGAGTGGGAGTAATTTTTACTGAAATTGGAAATGTTCTTGGGGTCTACAAGACAACAGTTGATTCAATAATAAAAGTTTATAACACCGAAGGAAGAATAGAAAGTAAGCAAAGAGG
>SGJC01000896.1:0-14774 GCA_009887335.1 Henneguya salminicola
ATAAAATATCTAATCCTTAATTTAAGGGACAAGGCAGAAGGCGCTTTAAAAAACACCCATTGCAAGCCTCAAATTTTAGATTTTAATGTCGAGCTAAGGGCCAGATTGTAAAAGAGCTTTGCTGTAAAAGCTTAATTGACAATATAGCCTTAAATTTCCATAATCAGAGTCTATTTCGCAATGAAAGTATCGAAAATAATTTTTGGTATATAAGTCCCCCAATTTGACCATCCACAAAAATTTATCTATTAATAATTTACCTGGGTTAAGATCAAGAAAAAACCCTTTTTAGATTTTTCGAAACTTATAGGCTTCGTAGAATGCAAAGCAATGAGCCACTATTTTAAAATTAAATTTTGTAAAATATTTGGTATTTTATAATTCTTTCTTTAAAAATTATATTTTGACTCAACAACTTACACCTAGAACCAAAGCCCGAAGGGAAAGGCTTCTCTATATTCGAGTTGGTGGCAAGATGCTTTTTAGTCTACGAAAACTGTCTGACACCATTCCATCAGCGTTATACATATTTATACACATTGAAAAATAAATACGAAAAAACTAATTAATGGGCTGGCCAGCCAACTATAAAATACACATCTGTCTTGTTAAAATTTAATTCTTATTTTACTTATCCAAACGGGTTGATTCACTGCGGCCCGCAGAGCATTCAATCTGCACGCTAAAATATGTATAGACAAGTTTAGTTTATCTTAATGTTTTCTCTATACATATAAGAATTTGACTATGGTTTTCACAAAATAATAGGACTAATCAATGAAAAGATATAAAAAAATCAAAGTATAACGACACACCCAGTCAGATGTTAAATATAGTTTGATACACAAATGACCAGAATTTTCTTACTATGTCTCTACTCGTTGGGAAGTTGGCATTAAAATTGAGAAAAGCTCTTCGGTCGAAACATGATACCAGTTACAGTAATTAGAAGAAATTATTATAACATATAATGAATAGATTTGTATCTAAAGTATGCTATAATTAGTAAATTATTAAGATATAAAGCTATATATTTCATAAGAAAAGAAATAAATATTGAAAAACCACCATAAAAATATCCAAAAAATCCAAAATCATCATAAATCGAGATTAAACAATCTATAAATCCCCTAAAGCTGGTTAATGAAAAATTTACTTATAAAATGTCGATGAAGAAGTAGAGGACGTGATAAACCTGTTTGGTCTAAACTCCAAAACATCCACGACAAGATCATATCCTTGAATACAAATTTTAATTAAAGACGCCATAAATGGAAGACATATAAACTGCGAGACGGAAGAGGATAGAAAATTTCGATTTGATATTTCAGTTGAAAATTGATTTTGCTCTTTATTAAAATTTATGTGATTTTTAAATCGCATCATTTTATATACAGAAGAAAACGACTCACACACAAAGTCAATAGTTTTTTTTGAAAAAAAATTTATAATTAAACCGAATGCAATTTGAGAAATGGGCACATATTTACTTTGAATGAACCAATTGGAAGAATTTTTCACTAAATTACAAGAAAACAGACGGTTAAAGGTAAATATTATAAAATACATGCAAGATCGTGCGCCCGTGGCTGCATTGCTCTTTAAACTTAGAAGTACGTAAAAATTACTGAAATGTTATCGATTATCATCGTGGAATAAAACGGTGAAATAATAAAAAGTCCAAAACTGGCATATTAGTATATCGTAACTACCTGTGTAATAAAACAACAAGAAAAGTGTATGTGAGAATATTATTACTGTTTTTAAAATGGTAGGTATTTACGTTATTTTTTTGACGTAAATTTCGATAAATTGATATATTAACTCAATTATTTCGTAAATAGTTAAATAACTAATGAAACCGTTCCATAATGCGTTAATTCCCTTATTTACTACATGAGATTTCTACTTCAACTCGAACAATTGTAAGAAAATAACCGATCATATACGAAAATGTGTTATCAGTTACTCTCGTCAATGGAACCTGGCATCGAATGTAATAATTAATAAATGGAAATGATAGTGCATGCTGAGAAAAGCGACTAAAATTAAAATTTTTAAAATAAATATACCTTAAAACATTTGACAAAACTACAATGCATTTATCAACCTCACTAAGAGAAAGGCTCGATTGCGAAGTAGATATTAATTCATCTTGATCCGATAACTCTACAAAACAATCTAAAGCTCTAAAGTGTCAGAAAAACCGCCATAAATATCCGAATCATCAGCCATTATTTTCAATTGCCCGAATTAATGCGAAAATAATTCAATTTAAAAATCAAAAACCATTTCGTAAAACAATCGATTTTTACTGTAAAAATAATATTTTTTTTAAAAATCTCTGAAAATAAAAATTTTTAATCAAAAGGTTATATTTCAGAATTTTAAAGCCAAGCTTAGCTTGTCAAAATTAATTGTATCGTGCAATGCTGATTTACCACTTTTCGTTCTCAATGAGCAAAGAATGTATGCGTTATTATTTTTCAAATCTTATTTAATATAATTTCACAATATCATTGCAATATCATAACACTGTTCAAAAACTGAGTTTATCATTCTCTCTCCTGGCTTAGTGTTCGGCAAGGGCTCGTTCTTAAATTACGTAACGCTTCAGCGGACAGTGGGTGTCAAAAAATTATTCATTTTTAATCTGCGTAATTTACGAACGAGCCCCCAAATTAATTCGGAACTGATCATAGGAGTCCCCTAACAACTAAATTGCTCTTAATATACTGTTATTCCTAATTGATTCGAAATTCTGTAAATTAAAAAAAATATTAAATATCATCTCTTAGAAAGCTTTGGCGGAGTTATACGTGTTTACAACAAATTTGTTCTTCTTCAATTCAAACAAATAGAAATTATGAACACTTTTGAATTGAGCTCAAAATCGCCTGGTATTGTTTCAAAATATGAAACATTAGTCAATGCTTCTATATGTCTCTATCTATTTTTCATAAACCCCCATGCCTGGTACGTTGAATAGCATTACCCATGAGACAATAAAAATCATTTTGATAAAATAGGTGCGTTATATTCTGCACACCCATGAGAAGATTGTCAAAAAAAACGCATCAATTTATTAATTATCCCTGGGAAGTCAAAGCCAGCTTTGTTTTATGATATCATAAAATGGTTTGAAATATAAATGCCTATCGCTGTTCGGATTAATTCAGGCTTAATCAAATAAAATTTTATATTTATTTCCACATTAATATCTTGTCTTACTCGGCTGGATAATTTATTTTAAACACACCAAAACATTTTAACTCGTAAATTGTCGCAGGTTATGGAAACATACATATTTAAATTCAACTATTTTTTTGCTGTTTTTAAAAATTTTGGGATATATTTTTAGAATTTTCCTTTTCTTCTAAAACTTTCCATATCAAACGAGAAATTTTTTAATTCATAATTCATACCCATTTATTTTCTTTGTTTTTAAAGAATCAAATTCAGAAAATATTTCTATTATGTAATCTCTTCTTCTTATAAGTATTTTTGCAATTTCGCAAATATTTTACCTACCCCTAAAATACCCCCAAACTGTACACAATATTCAAAAATTTTAAAGAATATTTATTTTTTTGTACTCTGACTGGATGTGTAAAATCTTCCTGGTCTCTTTCGAGCAGGACTTCCCGGTCTCCCCTCATTCCCTTTTGTCGACAGCTGGTAGCTACCACTGCCAAGATTTAACGATAGTGTGGGGGTCTCACCCATTAAACATAACAGCCAGCCCCTTCCTTCTACGAACGCCGTACCACAAGGGCATTATCTCGTGGGGCTTTAAAAAATAATCTTAGAGCCATCACTGAAACAGGTCAAACAAATTACATAATAATGGAAAAAATATTCTGAGCGAAAAATTGATTGTAAAATTATCTCTTGAATACTAGTTTCAAAAAAAAGTTCTACCCTTCTTACCTTCGTTTCAATTAATGTGGGAAGTGTTTGGCAGAATTGTTAGCTGCTAATAACATGCTCACAAATAAAAAATATATATTTATATTTTAAAATTGGGAGACTAGTGCCTGTAACCTGAAACAATGTTTGAGAGTTAAATAGCAACAGGGCGGTGAAACACCAGTAGTATTATATATAGCAACTTGTTAGCTTTAATCATTTCTGGCAGTTTTTTTAACAAATAAAACATGCTGATTTGACATATGCCAAATATATTCGTGCTCATTTCCGCCTGACTATTTTTTTTTGAAAAATTGACAATTTGAAACTTTTATTGGAGTCATAAATATGTGGACACTCGGCATATATAAAGGAATCATTAATGCCATTTAGGAAATTTTTATTTCAAACTAAAATGCAATTGGCTATGTTTTTATAACAAATATTGTGTCATCACAAATGGGAAGAAAGTTAAATAACAATATTTTTTACGAAAGGCCAGACATTTAGGTGTATAGGAGAAAACTCTGGGTTCAGGCATAAAATAAAAATTGGAACCTTTTTTAAAGAATGGAACTGAAATACAATTAGTTTTGATGTTGGCATATTTTTGGTGGAGTGTTATTCAAAAAACTAAAAAAATGATAGATTTTTAAAAATATTCAAAATATATTGAGTGAGAATATGAAAAATCTCGTTAAAAATGAATGCACGATGACTTGTACTTTTTGTACTTTTAGCTCGATGATACTAAACTTTTTATAAATAAATCCGAGGAGGACATTTTGACAGACCCCATGTTTTGAAGCCAGGTCTCAATTTTAATAAATTATTGATAATTACGGAACGGAAATATTTCAATCTGATAATTTAGAATTATTTCTAACCAAAATTACAAAAAATGTTAAGTATTTCTATCTTGTGAATGCTCAAAACCTATTTGCATAAAAAGGATATATTCTTGATGCTGATATATTTAGATATATTAATACATGATAAGTATCCAATACGGTCGAGCGGTACAAGCTTACCAAATGAGGCTGGGGCTAAGGTTGAAAGTTCAAAAACGAGCAATGCCGTTTATTTTCTGAACATTTTTCTTCTCAAATTCTGGCTTTGCAGATGTTAATGTTCTTTATTTGAATGGCCTCCTGATGGATTCTATGGGAGGAGAGACAGCTAAGTACATATAGATATCTTTTGCAATATCCTGTGAAAGCCGAATAAGCTGCACGATAAATTCTAAGGGGCGTCATAGAGTAATTGATAATACCATTTACTGAGACATTATCAAAGTTTAGTAACTGTCGGTTTTGTTCCACATTTGGCGATATATTTAAAATAATATATAATTATGCTCTTTATATGGTAGTATGGGATTTTTCGTACAAGAACTAAAGCCAATTCCTGTAAGGTAGGGGCAGGATCAATTATGAACGGACTCTTCGGGATGTAGAAACATTCGTGTTTCTTAGTCATGACTTTTTAATAAAAATACGCTATCAGGGTAGGATGGATACATTTTGCTTTATGTAAATGCACAACTCAACAATATTTTAGACTAGGGTGCTGTCTTTTTTTAAATGCAGCAAATTATGGAAGTTACAAATTGAAATTTTTCAGGGTGTTGTTTGAATTATATGAGAATAGTTTGAAGTTATGGTGGGTGTGCGGTCTTTAAGGAAAAATATAATAACGCAGCTGGTCATAAAAGAAACACTGAAAACGATTAATTTTTCTTAATAAGGAATAACATGACCCCGTATATTGAAAATTTTATTTCAAAGAATTTTTCAAAATAAATTGATCAGAAGAACTGCAAGTGATATCATTAAGAAGAAAAAATGTATAGAATATTTATTGTTAAAATATTGTGAAAGTTTTAGCTCTCTAGAATCATAAAATAAAGCAGACTCCTAAAGTCTGCAAAGAAGCCAACATGGTTTCAAATATTATAATAGTATATCAGAGGATTCAAGCTCAAGAATTGTTTTTTTTTCAAGAAATTAAACTTCAATATTTAAAGGCATATAAAGATTGGTTACAAAAATAAATGAAAATAAGCCTTAAATATTATTCAAAGACGGGCGAGCCAGTTGAACTCTAATTAATAAAGGCAGATAAAAATATCTTACAATAAAAATTTAACAAAAAGACTTCCAAAGTTGAAGAGAGTTATAACACGAAAAAAAAACTACAATAGTTGTTCGTATGCCTCTTAAAAGAAGAATTTCACGTATAATGAAAGAAAAAAAGGAGCACAGATATTTGCAAAGAGACTCTGGTACAAGAACAATGATTTGGATAAAAAAAACTCGATGGATATTAAAATCTAAAAATCGCCGTAACTAAAAACATTTTCATTTTCAAAATATAATAAGGTATTATAATAAAAAAATTCGATGGTAACTCAAAGCCGTTGAAAAAAAATGAAATCGAATATTAGAAAAACAAAAAATTTCAATTATTTTAAAAAATGCACCGGAACATACAAAAATCGCTCCTAATAGCATTAAAATAATATACCTTTGAAAAAATTTTACAATAAATATAAATCGGCTTGATGTAGCAATTATGGTATTTTAAGCTATTTTTCAGGCAAAATCTCACTTAATCTGTTCTAATGAAAATGAATAAGGAATCAAATAAAAAATTCTATTTTTTTTGCGAATTTTTTTCATATTAAGCATTGAATTTGTTTTAGATGTATGGAGAAGTAATTCATAGGGATGATTTTATAATTAATGACATGAAACAAAAATTATCCACCCTATTTTTAGAGGCCAGATTGAAAAAAATGGAAAAATAACGATTAAACTCGGGATATTGAGTTACTAATAAATATATTAGACATTTAGGATCCATTAAATATGCAAAAATATCTAGAACTTGATATTTTTGAGTCTTGGGCTGGATGTGTAAAATCTTAGTGATATCTTTAGAGAGGGATATTTTGACCATCCATCTGGCTCATTCGGTTGATGGTAGGCCACGCTGCTTATATCAGTGGTAACGTTAGGCTTTCGCATACAAAATTTATTCCCGGTAGGAATGCCATAAAGCAAAGGCATCGGCTTGCAGATATTCTAAACTTGATGTCGGAATAAATATCCTTCAAAAAAATGAAATTAGGCAGGTGAATAAACATTTTAACAAAAATAAACGGTTTGAAAAGCAAAAGCATTCAAACAATGCAGAGTTATCTGTGTCCATATATTCAATGTCTAATATTCGGTCTACAAAAAGTTAGAGCTTCTTTAAGAGTAGAAGTTGATTTATAATACCGGGAAAGATTTATTTCTGCCGTAAACTTGACCCAATAACATCCCATGTCTTCATAATTTAAAATACAAAATATTTTTTTTATATTAGTATGTTTTTCATATTTATAGCTAGTTTTGCGACTCTTTGTCCGGGGAAAAAATACTGAGTTTCTGTATTATTTATATTCAAATATTTTGCGTTATAATTTATGAATTTCTGCAAATTTATTAAAAAGGATTATATGGCGGCCAGGAAAACAGTTGCCTATCAAATAAGAAGTCCCATATATCGAGTAGAGGCTTAATTGGTGCCCCTATAATTGTACAAAAGAATATTCAATGGGATATGAGCAACATCTAAGTCAAGTGTAAAAAAAATATCGTAAAAATCATTAATCTAAAAATCCATTAAGGGTAAGGGGGTGGCTAAGAATGTTATTCTAACACCTGAAATTGGTACTCAAATCATTAACATTATAAACGAAAACGCCACAATTGATATTAAAAATTAATTAAATATTGGCGTGACCATACATAAGTTGTGAGGTGACGATACTTCAAATTCTTAATCACCCATTCAATTCTCCTTCGAAAAATGATTCAAATATTTAATCAGAACGAAAATCATATAAATAATGGTATACTTCTTTACCCCTTACTATTATGTTTTCGTACTAAATCTTCGTTTACGAGTCGTCTTTTCATTTACATTTAATGCGATCTGATTCCTTGTGGCTGAGAAGAGTAACAACAATTTCGATTTTGTGCTCCATCTAGAGATCAAAACGACATTATTATTTTTGATGTTGATGTGGTCAATATTGTTCATTGCCAGGCTATTTACATAACTGTAAATAATCTCCCTAATCAAGTGTTTTTGACCTGACGGCCAGAGGTAGTAGGGGATGGGGATTAAACAATAATTACAGGCAGTGCCCATATTCATCATGCCAACTATTATTAAATGAAAAATATTCGTTTGCAATAAAATACATTCCGTCTTATGTCCTCTTCCCTTTCTTAATCCATGGGCGGTGGTTTTACCGCAGCTGAAAAATAATACTAGAAGAAAAAGGAAGATAAAGGGCTTCAACGACATCCCCCTAAAAAAGATATCCTTCAGTAGAGAAATCAGCTCAGGATCATATTCACATATATTTTTTGCACTCCGAAAGATTTTTTAAGCTGTGCCTCAAGAAAGTCGATATTGGAAGAGATTGAATCATTTTGTTTTTGTTTAATCTATTTTAAAATCTCTTCGATAATAAAAAATACAAAACCTCACACTTTAGTCCGGGAAAAGCTTCCTAGAGAAGGTCTAAATACACGTAATAGAATAATATTAAAATTTTTAAACTATAACTATAAAGATTGCCATGGTGTAAAATTGATCGCCATGATTGACGAAACAGAATGATAAACCCCGACAATATGCAATTGAATTCCAAAAATAACATGCTGCGCGCAGTACATAAAACATTTTTGAATTATTTCACTCCTAGCCAAATAAAAAATTGTTATTTTGTAATTTTATGGCTTTCTATTTTTGTGTATAAATTTTTATTTTATGAAATATTAGTTTTAGACAAATTTAAAAAAATACCATATTCAATTTAAAAATCCTATTTTTTGTTGACATCGTAGTTTAGAATGGTAATATAATATTTTTAACTTTTGAGTCATTAGGTTATTTTTTTAGGTTCACCCAAATATTTTGATATTTTTCAAACTAAAATAAAAATCTGTTAGCTTAAACTAATCTGCAATCATAATTAGTGTTTGAGTGCATGTTAAATACATAAGTTACACGGCGCGTGCGCATCTAATATAACACCTTAATGTTTCGAATATACATTTTATTGTCATATTATCTGGAAAATTATACTGTCTTTTTTATTTCTTGTATTTGAAATAAAATTTAAGAAAATTGAGGTTTGTTACCTTTACCTATAACGGCCATTTTCCATAAATTTATTACATTTGTATTTTTTAAAAGCTGAGGTCATCAATTCGATGCACACATACAAATATAAATTTATTTTCTTTTAGATTTAATATTTAAGAAACAATATAAAAAAATATAGTTTTTCACTGAAATGCGAAAATTTATTAATGAACAAAAGGTATTTCGTGTCTAATCGTCAAACTCCAAAAATAATATTATAAATATGCGCATGAGATTTGTGTAGGGAAAAATCACAAAATGGGAAGTATTCATAGTTGAGACTCCAGATAAAGTACGCCCTTTATAACCGATAAGAAGGATAAGTATGCTTCTAGTTTAGATGGTTATAACCCATCCTTTCGCGGTTATTGAAATCTTAAGAATTTTTATACACCTAAAACAGTATACCATTCAATTAAAGTTCGAGGATTAGTTACTCGTTTCCGCACAAATACATCACAAGGATCCTAGAGTGGCCTATAATAGCAAATTGATGAAAAGAAAATTTTCTAATTTTTTAAAATTAAAGCAAATATTTGTGCAAAGCCTCTTTATTATAATTCGAGTATGTTTGAATGGATGAAAATACAATAGACCTATCGGATATCTTTTTTACGATAAACACCCTGGATTTTTTATTCAATATAAGTCAGTTAAATTTTCATGATTATTCATTTTGCGCACGCGCGCTATAAATTTATACTTAGATTATTGCAGCTGTAATAAATATAAAAATATTCAAATACAGACATATGATAAAACCAATAAAACTTTTAGTCTCGTCTGTTGTCATCCTTTCGCTAGCAAGCTTCAACGAAACATTTACACCGTGAATTATTTACTCGAAAGATTTTTTTTAGGTATTCTTTGGAAAGATTGTTCCATTCGATTAGTGACAAAATCAACATGTATAGGTGATATGTCTCTACTCCACGTGAGTCTTAATGCACGAAAAATAATTTGTTGCTATGATTGAGAAAAAACATGAGGCAATATATCTTAAAGAAATATTCTGCGCAGGTCTGAGATTGAGCATTTAATGGTAATTCACATTTTCCATTACAATAAAAATTTTCGAATCACTTTAAATCCTTAACAACTTAAGGTGAGAATTTCAACAACATGCTTCAATTCACAGTGGCAAAGACCACTTGAGTGAATTATGTTCTCGGTTTTAATTTTTAAAATCATGGTTGCGTTTCTAATACGAGGACATATGATTAAATTAGGTGTAATCAGCGGTTTTTGCACGAGGAATTTAAGAGCACATGCAAATTGAATGGAGATTCGTTAATAAAAATAATACCCCTGTAACCGAACACAGACTTAATTGATGTGTACCATAGTATTCATTCAAGCCTTTATATTTAGTCTCTTGATCCCACCGGCCTGGATAAACTGCAGGCATCGTTTTTTGGGAAAAAAATAACCTCTTTAGACGCCCCCAGATAGTATTGAGTGCTAATCTTTTTTGTAGCGTTCTAGTTGGTTATCGTTATTAAATTATTGAGTAAATTTTAGAGCTGGGTGGAATAACACCACCCGGTTAGCTTCTCCTCTTAGTCCAGGTGTTGCAAAATATGTTGTGTTGCATCTATTTACAATTCCTTGTGATGTATTTTGAGGAGCATAAGTAAGTGTAGAAACTTCCCGATGACTTTTACCTTCGCTAACCAGTAAATAAATACCTGATATCTAGTGAAATTGTGTGGTAGGGGGAAGCATACAAACGATAAGCAGCACGCGCATAGCGTATGCGCGAGGAAGCTGATTTTGAAAATTACGGTGATTCATATTTAACGCAAAACGTGGTAACATGTTTAAATTCGAACAGACTGCGTATTTTAATATATTATGAGGATTATATTAATAGGATATCGTATTTTAAAAGCTGTAAAATTATAAGCCATTATTGTTTCTGCGCAGGACCACTGGTTCATCAATTTGGCCATCAACAATAATTTAGATAACTATCATTGCTATTTCCTTTCAAATAAATTTTTTTGCAAACTACAAAAGTAAACAAAATTGTAGAATGATTTATATTTCTGATATATTTAATTTTTTTTTTGATCGTGTTAAAAAAAATTAAAATTATATAAATTTAATACACAACAGTAACATAAATATAAAGGGAAAAAAAGAATATATTATTTTAGTTCCATTATGAGGCGAACTTAACCGAGTCGTATCGCGTGTTTTTTAATGTCAGATCAATGTGGAGTGGTAACAAATTAATCGATCACTTTTAGCTTAAAGAATTTAAAGTTATTGGCAGGATGTTGCCAACTGAGAAATTAACAAGACCGCCTATCTACAAAATGAGCATTTTTGCAAAAAACGAGGTGGCGGCTAAAAGCAAGTTCTGGTATTTTTTGCGAAAATTAAAACGAATAAAAAAGACTAAAGGCGAAGTTCTAGATCTAAAAGAAGTTGGCTTATATATTTAACTTAGGTTTACGCTAAGAAACCCAAAACAGTTAAAAATGTCGGTATCTGGCTAAGAATGGATACGAGAACAAAGACCCTTAACATGTATAGAGAATGCATCAATTGTTCCAGCATCACAATGTAAGAAAAAGAATATCACACAGTTTCATGTACATTTATATTAATATATTTCTCCTAGGATAGCCATATCAAGTTTCCTATCTTTCACCGTGTCACTAAAAATCGCAAACGCAATTTGTTTGCCAGAAATCGTCCTTCTACAGCTGTTTAATCTATAAATATATCTATCAAATATTTATCCTATCTTCATTTTAAAAAATTCTTATTATTTATATTGATTAATAATTTATTTCTCAGCGGGGACAAAATCGCACGAAAAAATTGGGTCAGAATTAATTAATAAATCTTGAATGTATTAATAAAAATAGACTGGTTTAATAATTCATACAAATTGCATTACTTTATTTTTAAATGAAAATAAACCCGAACATATTTCAAATTAATGTTGACTATTCTTTTAAATAATATTTATAAATTAAACATTGGCGAAAAACAACTTCAAAACAGTTACTTTTATTATTTTTTCAATTTTTTAAAAGCTATGTCAAGTATAAAACAAATAAAAATGGACTGACAATCAGCCAAACTAAAATAAGGTATTCTCATCTGTAAAAATAAAATTGAAAGAATTCAGCCAAATTAAATTTTAGATGTAATACAGCAATTAGTTAGATGTTCGAATGCGCATGACAAATATTTTGTTGCTTCTGCAGAAATTCTTTAGGCTAAGCAATATCAAGTATTGAATGAAATCATAGAAAGAGTATAATTTTCGAGAGACTTGAAATTTGTATCCCCCACTCTTTATTCCTCTTTTGAAAAAAAATCCTTAAAATCTGTTTTTTCTTACAATCTAATTTTTCGAGACGGGAGTTTTGCAAGTTCCTTATAATCTTTCAACGAAACAAAATATATTAAAATTTTTGCAATAAAAGAGACGTGTCTTATAGATAGAACATTACAATTGAGTTTAACTTTAAATGCTCAACTATAGATGTCTGAAGCAGTTACCCACTTGTTAGAATCAATTTTTTTAACCCCTTACTTTTTTTTTGACACAAAAATAATTGATTTGTTACATTGAATTCATTTTCTTTCTGTTGCGGTGCGACTTGAGATATTTTTAGCCTTATAAATAGAACATTAAAAAAAATAGTTCAAGAAACTCTGGTTTAATATAAAACTTTGTTTCTACTTGTACCGTAAATACCTGCATGAGTCAGTATTAAAAAAGACGACACTAAAATGAAGTTGGTGATTTGATAATCTGTCATTGCGAGATTCCATGTGAAATATACAAATGATAAAAATCAATCTTTATTTGTTGTATTTGAACTTTTATCTATTAGTATGTAATGTCAAGTAAATGTAAAAACTATCGAGAATAATATTAATTAATTTGGAGTTTTTCATATATTACGTTACCTTTTTGAACAGCAGTTATCAGCCTATTGCAAATGATATGACACGCCTTTTCCTTAAATATTGTTCAAAATATCAAACATTTGCATATTTTTTGTACTCAATAAGTAGATTATTTCATATTATTTTTTTTTCTACAAAAATTAACTAATTGTCTTTTTCACATCTCATTCGATATATAGGATGAATATGGTCAAGATCCTGATAACAAATACATAACATATCCATAAATTTCAATCACATAACGGATGTTTTTAGGTATTAAGAAAATTCCGACAATAGTGTAATATACCTTTTTTTATTAATTTCTCTATCATTTGAGGTGGTGGTTAAAAATCATGAGTCGAAACTAATCGCTTATTTCATACTCTATTAATTTAGGTGTAATTGTTATGTCTTTATGAGTTTTCTTCATTTTAGTGCATTTCAAAATTTTAATTTAGTATTTAATTCTTGATAAATCAGATAAAAATTTTACATTGAATGCAATTTAAATCAAATTGCGCATGCGTGCCGATGGTTTGTATATATTTTGAGATATTTCGAAAATGACCGAATCTTTTGTGCTTTTTTTTGCGCACGTGCGTGGTTTTTTTTCAACGAATAAATCTAAACATTTATACAAACTTCCTTTGCATGCAAAAATGTTGCAATCGTTTACAAAAAGATTATTGCTACGTATGAAATAAAGATTCGCTGCAACTTTTTAAAAAGAAACGAGTTTAAAATAGCATTATGGTAATAGGCTATTTAACAATGTCCTTAACCTCCTTGCTCTTACAATAAAATCGGTTACCAGGGTTATGAAAACAATAAAAAAGCACCAGGAAGACGTTCGTAAAATAGTTTAATATATTTGGTGGCAGGAGAGGGTCGGCATTTATTTTAAGAAATTTTAGTATGAATTTAAAAAAGGTTGGAAAAATACCATTTTTTTATACTTAATGTATGAACTGTCTTTTGTTGTTCTTTTATAATTTTTCTTAAGGACGACATAATTTAACTTGTTCACGGGACATAAATTGAAGGTCTTTGGACTTCCAATAAATTTTATACCAATCTTTTGCAAAGATAATTCAAAAAACATTTGGAAAAATTATTTTATTTGTTGTATTTTTTAAAAAAAAAATTAATATTAATTTCTCTTTTTTATCTTTATTTCACCAATTAATCAACTTTCCTGGGGTCTGTGACAATATTATCTATTCCTGTGTAGGAGAAAAATTCAAAACGCAATCGAATGTTTTGAAGCAGTTTCGAGAAATATATTGTTTCATTCTTTGCAATTTGAAAAAAAGAATTCATTTTGGGGTGTGGAAAAGTAAAATTTTAGATTGGGGTTTTTTATTATTTCGTGAATCATATTGGGTGCCATATAAATGTATGAATTTTTACATTTCATTAAGGTTTTTTTATAACTTTCTTGACGTTAATTTACAAAATTATTATATATATTAAAGCAATTCTGTCTGTCATGCTCAACTGCGCATGCACCGTGCATATACGGCGGATTCTGCTCATTTTAAATTTTCAAAAATGATTTAGATTGTTTTTAATTAACTAATATTAATAATATATTAAATCAATTCTGTCTGTCTGTCAGGCTTATCGCGCGGGCCCTCCGCGGGCGGGCCTATGGCGTTACTACAGTTACCACTAAAAAAAAACAACAAAAACGTTTGTCAATTTATAGTATCCATATCAACAACCGTTGCAACAACAAA
>SGJC01000897.1:0-13025 GCA_009887335.1 Henneguya salminicola
AAATATTAATTTTGGGCTGGTGTATCTACAATTTAAAAAAAGTTATTATATTAAAAAAATATAATATTTAGGCTAACATGTCTGTGGTGTTCTCGAGATATAAACTATTTTCTGCATAAATTATTATTATAGATTACCTACAGAACATGTCTGTCCAGATTTCAAATTCAGTATGCTTGCTTGTCTGAGGGGTTTTAAGATTGCATTTGGATACTTCAACACAAATTTTAATTATAATATACAAGTAAGGCTAGTATAACACAGTTAATTGGCTCCATGTTATGTAAACCCCGAAACAGTGCAAAATGGGGTAAACAAAAATGATATTGAATTTTTGTGTTAATGGAGCTTTTATTTCATTAGCCCAAATCAAAATTATCTAAAAAGATAAAATTTACATTAATGATACCAACAAAACGAGTTCATCCTAAAGATTGTAGCGCTGTATGAAAGAGAGTAAAAAACCAAAATGTGACGTTGTGTAATTCACGAACGAATTCAATGATTGCATCTAAATTTTTCTCATATTTAGCCAGGTTTTAATTTTATTTAATTTTCTTCCCTAGAATTTATAAATTTTATGGGTTTTACAGTAATCCAAATTATAGTAGGGCTAATTTTGTGCGTGTGAAAGAGAAATAGTGTTTCGAAAAACTTGCTTCAATAATAGCGAATGCCCTAATGTCAACATTTTTAAAAATATTTCCAGTAATAATTTTATATTCAATTATTGGTGTTATTTTTAACCGTGTCATACGAGGGATATCTGCACATACGAAATAAAAAATTTTCATAAAGTACAAAACAAAAATTCAATATTTTTACAATACATAAAACAAATGGTTCAGCACTCACAAAGGGTTAATTTGATAAAAATTCGAATTATTTTTATTGGAACAAAAAATAAATATGGTGAATTTAACCATTTTCGCAGATAATATTGCAAATATTGACGATCAATGTTATAATTTACTACCCTCATTATTTCGATTTTTATACAATCATTTCCTGTGTAATTTAAATGCAAAATAAAAATTATAAAATATCTGAGGCAATAGAAAAAATAGTAGTAAAAGGGGTAATTTATGCTTCGAGAGGAGGTACTCGTCGCCCAGAGTTAACTCGGGCCCTGGTGAACACGATATAGGAAATCATAAAAGACGATTGATCAATATCCATTTCGAAAATCCCGCAAAGATCAAGAACGAGTGTAAAAGGCACGGTCGTATATATTGGTGGTGGTGGTGGTAAAAAAATAATAATAGATGGAAAAATGATAAGAAAAATTCCCGAACGCAGAAATTACAAGAAAGTAAATTCAAAATAGAGTGATGTTGTTCTTTGGTATCAAAGTTTATTGCCGAATCAAAGATATCGATGATTCACCTTTTAATCTACACATTATTAAATCGCATGGTTGGTCAGAAGAGTTAGAAACTTCTAACCCATTGGTATGCATTTCAAGAGCGCCGAACATTACCGTGATTCTCATGATGAACTCTAGTAATACAGTTCAAAGTGAATCTATTAGTGGTGATAGTAAATAAAAATTTATAGCCTGAATCTTTTCGTACGTTGCGTAAAATTCTTGGACCAGACGAGTCCTTTACACCTGTAATGGGCAACGTAAGATTCCATCATTCCACAAAAAATATTATCGAAAATGATCTCCTCATAATATATATTCTACCTAGATATAGCCCGTTGTTAAGCCCCAAAAAGGAAATTTGTTCACCTACAAAAAATAATGTTTAAAGGAATGAACAACTTTAATGGAACAAGTGATCGTATAAATAGAATTAAAAAAAACAAGCAAAAACATATTATGATAAATTTTTTGAATTTTTGTCATACGATCAGAAGTTATCAAATGGTTGTCTATATTGCGACGATATTGGTTGATTGAAATAATTCAATGTTTAGTTCTTAATTTTATTGCTATTATTTTTTTAAATCAATAAATAGGAGCAACGATACTCGCCCGTCTCGTAGCATTGACTACACACTCTTTAAAAAAAAAAGCTATAAATTGAGGCATTTTTTGAAAATTTCATTAAATTTCACTTGAGTCTGAACGAGAAACGTATCGAATGGAAAATCTAACGTGAATATTTTATATTATTTTTTTGGTTACATCTATTAGGTTTTGGATTGAATAACATTATTTTGTGTCAAATCTAGCAATACTTAATTTATTCATGATCGTTTTATTTCGAAGTAGTTTTAATATGAAAGAAATAATATATTAATACATTTATAGTGTCATTGATTATTATGAGAATTTTTATGTCTGAGTATTTCTGTCATTGATAACATTAATGTTTGGTTACAAATTTGACATGCGTATGAAATTTTATTTTTTGTATTTGGATCTAATATTTCTTGAGATTCAGGCTCAATTTCTATCATTTCTACCAATGGTTTGCATTTGTTTATATGTTCAAGTTGCTCCCCGGGGGTACATATCATATGAATATTGCATGTAATACATGTGAAATGAGTTTTAAGATAGGGTTGATCTATGAAATCTGTTCTAGTATCAATCAAACAACCATATGTCAAATATGGAGTTAATTCATACCCTCCTTTAGTATGATGAACCTTAGTATCTATATATCCTTGTTGAGTAGCAATTAGAAGATCAGCAGGAATTTCTGATGAATCTCCCGCAGAAGGTCGATACATAATTTGCCTATCAGCATTTACAATATATTTTAAGGTACAATCGATATCTCGATGAAATAATTTAACAATATCTTTGCGTAATCTTTCCAATAAAACTATTTTTTCGTCGAATTCGGAATCTATATCGGGTGAGAAATAAAATTCTAATAACTCTGGGAACGAATTTCTTATACTTATCGCAGAACATAATAAGGAAAGTGCATCTTGAGGATATGTAAATTTTATCTCAAGCCAGTTATCAGCAACAATTCTTAAGCAGTGGCTGTCCGTATCAAGATTACAAGTTAAAAAAAGGGTAGGAATTGCAGCAACTTTAGTACAATTAAGCAAATATGGTTTAGTGGTTTCTAGTAGACCCACGTAAACTAGAACCCATGGTTGTTTTCCTGTCGATAGTTTGTCTTTTAAGCATTCGGGATGTAGACCAAACATACTGTTAGGATGCAAACTTAAAAATTGTTTATCTTTTGTGTGAAAAAACTGCTCTGAATCTTTTCTGAACGCATTAGTATCGTCTGGGATTGCGAACTGTGGATAGAGACCTAGAGATATTCCAAATGTCCATAATATTTTATCCCTTAGAGGTATTTCTTCAATTGGAACGTTATTTAAAATCGAACCACTTCTTCCAAGTCTAAATTCAATTTCTTTAACGTCAAGTTCTCCCAAATCGGCATCGTCTTCGTCAATAAAATTGAAATCTGCATTGAGTATTTTCCGTTTCCGTGGTCTATTAAGCAAATCTTGTTTCATGTCCTTTAATTCTTTTTCTTCTGTTTTGCTCAATCGAATTTTATCTTTAGGAATATCAGTTTTTTGAGTCAATTTCAGACTATTTAGAAGACGTTTAAATTGATTGCATAATTGGATCATATCATAGAAGCGTCTTTCAATGATCCCTAATTTTCTACACCATATTTTTGAATGATTTGATTTATCTGATTGTTTTATTCTTAACCAGCTAGTAAACGCCTTAACCAACAGATAGGGATCACCTTCGCAATTAAGGATAAAATTCTGAATAATAAATATTAATCTTACTTCACTTATATCCCCTAAAAATTTATCGCGAAAATCTACTCTTCCTGAAAAAGAAGAGTTAAACGGAGACTGAATTCCTAGAGCAGCGACGTATATAAGGGAGAAGCTTACCTAAAATTACAATATACTAAGAACCATATCTAAAAAACTTCCATACAATAAAATTGCCCCAACGCTTGGTTCTAACGGTAGAGAAGCCAAAGCTCTCCCTAATATTGTTATTTTATTATCAGGTGTTATCGCCTTCCGAATTTTAAGATCTTTCATTGCACAGTTGATACCAGAAATCTCTGGCTGCTCAATAAAAGAAAAGGCAAGAGGTTCATTTAAGCCCAAACTTAGCATTTGTAGTACTAGACTGTTCAAATCCGCTCTCTTAATTTCGGGTATGGGAAACTCATCGAAATCGTTAAAATCATTTTCGGAATACATTCTGTAACATATCCCAGGCCCAGTTCTCCCTAATATAAGACTGTAACAATATATAATTTTAGATAAAAAGTATCTCAACAATATAAGTATAACGGTATTTTGAATTCTAAATCAATTACGTGTTTATAAAATAAAAATATTAAAAAATCAATATTTCTTTCACGCCAATAAAAATATAACCTTTTAAACGCAGAATAGAAAATGGCTTATTAGATGTTACGTTATTATAAAACACTAAATGAGGATAAAAATGTATGATTAAATAAAAAATCTTTAAAATCTAATATCTGTTATTTTAAAAGGATAACATGTTTGGCGTTTAAAAGAAAATAAATGGTATTATGTGAGTTCAGGGTTTCCCATGAGAAGCATAAATATTGACAAATCTGCCCATCTAAGTTGTCTAAAATATGGAAGTTATAAGAGACTAATTAGTAAAAAAAGGGGCTCAAATATGCTCTCTGTGAATAGTTCCTAGTTTCTTTAGGGGGTGATAAAATAGTCACTGGAACAACCGCTCAACAATAGGAACAGTACTTAAGGAACTATAAAAATAATAAAAAAATTTTAGTAATTGATATTTCGGTACTTTCCTGTTATCGCGAGGACAAAATTAATTTTTGACCCTAGTAATTGTTTTATATATTTTTTTTCAATTAATTACTAAAATCAATTCTTGGGATTTGCCGAAGACAGAAACAGAGGCTGTGAATTTTATTACAGACCGGGGTATATTGCAAAACAAATGGATTTAGCGTAATGGACATGTGATGAAATTGTATGTTTGTGGACAGTCATTTTGACAATGCAATATCAAATCATGTAAGCAAAAGTCTGAGCTGAGTATTGGAACCTGGTTTGAGAATAGCAGGTTGCCATTTGTGACCACGATTCGCTTTATATACGGATGGGCGTATGAAACGACATCAATTAATTTTGTCCTCGCCATAACAGGAAAGTACCGATATTTCTTAAGTAATACTGCTTAAATGGATTATAAATAGAGCGCTTGGTATTTACAAAAAAATTACATTAGTTTATCGAGATATACCATAATCTTATTTCTCATCGATATAAAAACTCGAAATGAGACTGCAGCATTTTGATAAATAGGTATCAATTAAATTTATAAATAAGGCGGGGAATATTAAACGCCTTGACTGAAAGATATAAACTAATAGCGCTCAAACTCTATCTTTACCTGAGAAAATTTAAATATCTTAGAAGAGCCACATAAATATTTGCATCCTTAATATTTCAGCAATTCTCGTATTTCATTCATAAAATTTTAAATTCATCCTGAGCCATGTAAAAAGGTCATGCAACCCATATATGGATCGCAAGAGATATAGGTTGAAGATTCCTCCTAATTAAATTATCTGCCAAGAAATTATATGAATTCGGTTTTGAAAAGAACTTTATTAGTGACCAAAATTATATGTAAAAGTAATCATATTTCAAGTTTAATTTCTGCTATACATACCTGGCATTAATCTGCTCGTGCCTTAGAAAGTAAAGGTAAATATTAAATTAAGGAGAACTAAAACTTATTTTTCTCTATGTTCCCTTCAGTTCATTTTTATGCCGTGTTCTACAAAACGTATCCCTCGTATATAAAGAGAACCTGGTGTGTATATTAAACAAGATAAGCATAGAGTATTAAGATTTTGCATATATTATTGAGCATTCATAAAAAGAACAAAATATAAGTATTGTAACTCAAACTATGTTTAAGTTTAGAATTATTCCTAAAAGTAGTTTATGTTGTCTCGAGCTGGATGTGTAAAACTTTACTGGTCTCTTTTGAGTAAGGTTTTGTGTCTCACGTGGCGGCGACAAATATGCACCACTGCCTACCTGTAATAGTGTGAAACTCCTACTATTCAAACCTCATCAATATCTTCCATCTTCTCTCTTGGGACTTTGTACCACCAAAGATATTGGCCCGCATGCTTATAAAAGTAGTTAAATATTTACAATTAATTATAAATTTAATAATAAAGAATGTAGTCAATTTATTATAATTTTCTATTAAAGAAACTTTTTTTGCCTGAAAAAATTGAAAGTCAAGAAAATGATACTAAAATAAATTTGATTATATTTTTTATAAAAAAAAAGAAGCAAATGATGATTACCGCTTCACCTGATATTTGAATTATTGTATGTATCCGCCGCGCCTATAAGAAGAGATAAAATAAATGGGTTAACAGTCGCGAACCTTCTGTTTTTGTAGATCTCAATTTTTAACGCTGTCTTTAAATACAAATTACACAATTTTATGCAGCACATTAATGGTTTAATGAGATATCAGAAATAAGCAACTCCTTGTTTCTACGTTTTAGCTTCAACCTAAATTTTTATCTTTTTTTTTATTTTAAGAGCGCCTAAAAATACCGTTTACTTGGCTTTGAATTTTCTCAGAATGGCCCTGTATATAATATCTCATTTGAGCTAACGTCACAAAAAAAGACTATTAAAATTACTCTTTGCAGATCTATGGTCAAAAAAAGCCCGTTATGTTGTTACTTAGAATCCTCGATAACAAAAGGGAATAATTCTGTATTTTTATTGATAATTTTTTAATTTTATTCGTTGATGTTCGCTATATTTCATTTCAAAAACCCAGAGAAAACACGCTTAAATTTGGTGACTTTTCACAATATTATAGGGTATCCATGTAACAATCTTAATATTGAACAACGAACCCATCCCCTATTGTACGGCGTCCCTATAGGAAAGAGGTTAAATGTGAAGTTTAGTGAAGGAGACCCCCCAAACTACCGCGCAATCTTGGCAGCCATGTCTACCTGGCGTCTGCATCCTGGCTCAGGGTACCGCAAAGTCCCTATCGAAAGAGACCCTTAAGGTTTTACACACACAGTCAGAGTACAAAAAATTATCTGAATATTGAGAACCTAATATCTCATAAAATACGACAAATCTAAAAATATACAACCAAAAATGTTATTGAAATACAAAATCGAAAAAAAATAGTGTAGAACGATAGAGGAGAACAGGTTCCCAGATATAAAATACATAGCATTCCAAAATCAAAAACGGTTTTAGTAGAAATTTAGACAAAAATAAGAGGTGCAATATTTCAGGCTCTAAGTTAAAAAGATCTGGAAGTAGTTAACAGGCCTATCTTCATACATATTGTAATAAATAGAATATAAGATTGGTTATATGATTCTAAGGATAAAATATAATTAATTTATAATTTAAATCCGAAAAATACCGAGGTTACCGATAACCTATTTTTAACTTTCAAAAAGTATGAGTATACTGTTAATATAGTTGAAGATATTGCCTTCTCTAAAATAGTATGTGTATGCAGATATTTTAGGCCATTCAAATTAGATATAAAATATCTCATGGAAAAACTAATTTATTTAACAGATCACATGATCTATTACCAAATTATCCTTATTATTTCAGTCAATAATATGGTAAAATACAATGATCGAATAAATTGGAAAATAAAATATTTATGAATTTCCTCCCCTAAATTTAAATAAAATAAATTATATCGAAAGAAATTTATTAATTTATAAGAAATTGAGGGATAAGGTAAGGACTATCATTGGCGCCTTTTTTTAGAGTCTATTTTAATTATTTGTAATGTTTAGATAGTTTTGGGCAGACTCAATGGTAATTAGAGTCAATGTGTGATGTGAAGATATGTATGCATTTAAATAAAGCTACGATATCTATAAATTTTCGCATCGTCTATCTTATTCTGTTTACATAAATGGCATGTATTTTAAAAGATAGCAATGGATATTATTTAGGAGAATCCAAAGATAAAATATTTATTGTCGAGAGCTTTTAATTATAAATTTGGATGAATACATTGTATCATGTTATATAATAAAATAAATGGGTTTTAATATATTTGCTCGTTAATATAAGTATAAATTTGGTTGTATATAAGTAACCATATTTATAAATTTTAAAATAAGTATGGCTTATAAATAAAATATATGAATATGAAATATTAATATTTCAAGGTACAGTTAGATTAAATTATGTTAGAAAAAAATATCCTAAATTGTTGCTTTTATGATTTGAAAAATGTATATTAATGTTTAAGAATAGCTCGAATTTTTTATCATTTTTAACTTTTCATGCATTTAAAAAAAGTAATTTGATGAGTTGGACATAAATGAGCATGCATTTGTAAGAACAAAAATTTCAGATTGTAAATATCGACATAAAATAAAGATAATCGACATTTATGTTCTTATTAATTATTTATTGAGATAAGACAATTAAAATCGTGTTGCAATTGTATTGAATTGATGCGAAAATTGATAGTTTTTTATGCTTTTGATTAAATTGAAATAACACTTCGTGATTTGAAATTTCATCAAACTTTTAAATCTTAATTCAGTTTAATTATTTTATGTAATAATATAAATGGAACAAGGTTATCGTAAATATAAAAAAGAAATAGATAGACAAATATTTTTGTTATTTTTGTAATCAAATTTAAATATTATAAAGATAAATAATAATGTTAAGGCTAAAATAACAAAAGATAAGAGTAAGAACACGATTTTCGTGCTCTTTTGTCTAATTTGAAAGCAGTAAAATTAAATATATATCTATTATCAATTGGATTAATTAGTTTGAAATAATATTTTAAGAGTAATTAAAGTGAGTGTGTTGAGAAATGTCTGTAACAATCAACTTGTTATGACTTCGAAAAATTTATTAAACAATTCCTTTAATTTGGCCAGTTATTACGTAGACGTAATCTACCATATATGTTGAGGAACAAGGTATATAGATTATAGAACCCGACAAAAACTACTTCAATCTTTTAAACGTTAGATCATTAATTTTTAATAAAAAATGGAAAAATTTGATTACATTTAGCACAAATAACTTAATTTTACCATAATTCGCGAAACTTTGAATTTTTTGCATCAATGTAGAAAATAAACATTGAAAATTAAATTATTACTTATCGTAATCCGACACTAAATGATATGCGCCAAAATTTCATGGTAAAAACAGTTTTATTTTTTTATAAAACTTGTTTCGGATTTACGGTAATTTGTTTATAAATGATTTATTTAAAAAATGGGTCAACGTTATAATTTTTAATTTCTCATTCATTTTTATATATTTCAGGTTCAGTTAATGTGACGCGATGATTTATGAATATCACAAATCCGAGTCGTAAAATTTCGGCGCAGGGTCGTTTCGATATAAATCGATATTAATACACTCAAAATCAAGATTTACACAATAGTTTTTAATTATGATTCAACAATTTTTTTCGATTTCTTGATAAATTATTCGAGGTCTGAAATGAAAAAGGAGGATGTGATCTTTATACTTGATTTAGGCAATATTTTTTCGATCAGACAATTTATTTTTATTTATTTATCAATTACATGGCATGATTATAAGAAATTATGTGCGAGAAAAATTCTTTTTAGGCGTTTATCCAAATTAACATTAACGCATACAGTTTAAAAAAATATAGGAACACGTTAAAATTAATTTAAACTGTAATATTTGTATTATTTTTTCAAATTAAAATTATAATGTAAAAAATCTCTTCCCGTTGTTACGAACGTTAGGCAGTCATTGAATGGATTTTTATGGCAAAAAAATAGTAATAGTTTTAAAGTTTGAATATGCATTTTAATTATTTCCAACAAATTATAAAAGGTGAAAGCAGTTTGGTTTGACCTAAATGTCGTTTTATTACCGCAATAACGATATTCTAGCTTAATAAATGTAGGTCGCAAGGATTCATATAATGAGCTAACTTTTAAATAAATTGTCAGCTAAAAAAAAATAACCTAATTGCAGTATAGAGATACCACTCTCTTTTTTCGTTTAAGAGGCCTTGATTAATTTCTGGTCCATCTCAATTATTTATTGGTAAATAAAAAATTGATTTTAAATGTCCCAACGTAGAATTATCTTGGTTGATGGAAAAATTGTAGATATGTTTAATAATTTTTGCAACGAAAAAAACGTGTTTCAAATATTACATTGAGTCTGCGCGCACTTTACAATCCCTAGAGCGGTCGGCGAATGTAAAAACTGGATGCAAAAATATTTGTGTTTTGTGCCACAAATAATTACTATTTTTTGGGATAAAAAAAATAGCAAGATGTTTCTGAATCTAACTGAATAAAACCCCAAATACGTTTTCATTTTGTAATGAAAAAATAGCCGATTTAAAAATAAAATAGTGACATTAAATGCGCAAAAATATTAAAAAAAATAAATATTGATATATTTTCGGGTCATTTGATAAAAATTGTATAATATATTTACCCGCTCTTCCTTTTCTTTGTTCTGCGCTCGATTTACTAATCCACATTTCGACAAGTTTTCTCAATTTAACAGCTGGATTATATGCCATTTCATTAACCTTTAATAAATAAATAAATTTAAATAACTTTTCCAGAATCACATACAAACCTAATCCCGTCGATTGTAAGAGAAGTCTCTGCAATATTCGTTGAAATAATGCATTTTCGTACACCCTCAGGCGCATAATCGAAAACCTTAAAAAAATATTATGACAAAATGCGCACTTTATCTTGTTGTTCTAAAGAGAGATTAGAATGTATAGGTAAAACGATCCAATTTTTGGTAGTCTCAGTGTACTTGACACAAGCATCGACTACTAAATTAATCTCTTTGACACCATTGAGAAAAATAAGTAAATCCCCGCCTTCTTTCGATGGATACTAAAATAACAACCATTAAACACTTTTTGGTCAATCATTTGAAGAACTTTCACATACGGAATAGGGTCGAATTTTATTCGTTCTTTCATGATAATATCTTTCTAAGAGTCGTCAAATAATATCAACTTTAACGAAATCTGGAATATATTCCAGAATAATAGGATGCAAGCGGCCAGGCACCTAAATTATGGTGATATTAGATCATGCCTGTATTAAAGGAGCTCCTCCGTAGTAGGAGGAGAATAGATTGGCGTTTATAGTCGCTGACATTAGTATTATTTTTAAATCATTGCGTTGTTTTATGAGACATTTAAGAATTCCTAGAAGGAAATCGCTATTTAAATGTCGCTCATGGACTTCATCCACGATTATTACGTTATATTGACTTAGTTGCGAGTCGGTCTGAAATTGTCTCAACAATAATCCTTCGGTTAAGAAAAGGATTTTAGTATGAGAAACTTTATTTGTATCAAATCGTACGTGATAGGCCACATCATTCCCAAATTCATTCAAGGTCTCAAAACTTACACGTTTTGCCAATGAAATACAAGCAATCCTACGCGGCTGCGTACAACATATATTATTATATCCGGCGTGTAATAGAAATTGGGGTACTTGGGTTGATTTTCCACACCCAGTATCCCCTGCAATGATGATAACTGGATGAGTTTTTAATAGATACAAAATTTGATCTTTAAAATGAGCAATGGGCAAATCATTTTGAAATTTTTTTATTTTTTTAAGTTTATTGAACTAATTGCATTTAGAGAAAAAATAAATACATTCTGTTTTTGCAGAAAATTAATAAATAAACAATACGCTGTTTTAAAATTATTTATATCTTCGGAACTGACGTGAAATTTTAGGCTCATGATGCTAGTTTGTTTTGATATTTCCTTAGTTTCTGGTTGATGTAGTTTAAAAGGTAATGTATTAAGCATATTTTTAGCTGTGTTATATAAAAAATTGGGTTAACTTTTAATTTCTGATTTATTTGAATTATTTTTTCGAATTTTATTTATAAATTTGGTGGAAAATGTTTTAAATTGTCTTGATTCTTCACTAATAGTTATATTGTTGTGGTCATACTTGTTTAATGCATCGCTGCGAGAAAGAACCAGAGTCTTTAATATATTGAACCGCTCAGAATCCCAAAATTCTGCATCATAAGCCATGATTATAAAACCGCGCGGCGCATGTCCGTGAATTTTTTATATTTTTAAACTTTGATCTTCATGGATAATTAAAATTTAAAAAAATATAACTTCAGCAAAAATGAAAAGAATATTAAAGATTCAGAGTTTTTTATGTGCATGCGCAATTTTTAATGGATTTAAGTGAATATTTTTCTCTCGCTCTCTCCATTTTGATTTAAATTCTTCAATATGGGATTTGCATAAGTCGATTTGTAACATACCGAGAACGAAACTAGGGTCACGGCCATTCAACAACAATTATACAAATAGCTACCTGGGTTGCTTATGAATCAGTTGCTCTTGGCTCAAAGGCCATGTAAACACACACATGTCATTCCATCAAAAACAATGAATTTTTAAATCCACGAAAAAAATATGAAGAAGGTATAGCAAGCATTACGAATGCGACCTCAGACAGTTATTAAGCTGGTAGAAACTAACAAGGAAAACAATAGATGTATTTGGCCAAATAGAAGATATTAAGTACTGTGAAATTTATATACCGTTTGTTACCGAATGAACGAGAGAATATCTCCGATGTTTTTAAAATAAAAATATTATGGCTCAATTAATTTAAATGGTTACAACTGACCGTGATGATTCAACGCCAATTCGTGAAAATTGCCCCAATTGCACAAAGGTGGCCATAATATTTTTTTTTTATTTTCTATATTCGGGAAAAATTTTTAAAGCGAATAGGATTTGTTTTACTTAGAGACCCGGCGATTTTGACAAATCTGAAGCGATAAAGTGAAACTTCCTTTATTTCGGGGAATGTCCTCAATTACCTACGTACCGAAAAATGCACGCAAAAGACATAAAATTCACTCAAAGTTTCGAGTTTGGGCATGCGCAAACAAAAATTCTACCATTTTTTTTAAACCGCCGATTTCGAGCTATTTTTACTCACTTAAAAACTAAAAAATATATAACTGCGACATGCATTTTG
>SGJC01000898.1:0-12671 GCA_009887335.1 Henneguya salminicola
TTTCTTGATTTTTTAAAGAATAATAAAACCATTTCTATCTTTTTTGCAATCTTATCTAAGCTATATGTATGTATAGTTTTTTTGCGGCCCGCGGAGTCAAAGTGAGTGTTCGTAGTGGCCCGCGGAATCATTTAGGTTGGCCGTCCCTGTTCTAAACTATAATTAATATGCTATCATATAATGACGCTCTATTTTTTTATGTCAAATAATTAAAAACCCCTCAAAACTTTAGGTATGCAAAGGGATTGAATGATCTAATGATCTATAACAGGCTTGTCTGTGTATTTTTTCCGTTATCAGTTATTTCTTATTATATCACGTTCAACTTGTTATTAAAAATATATGCAACTATTTTCATCTTCGGTAACAGTTCCTTTTTTTAGGTTTAATTGCTCAATAGATGTATATTCATTTCTTCGGTGTTTTTATTAGAATTATTTTATATTTATTTTTTACATTATCTCGTGTTTGTTTATTTATTTTAATTTAGTTTAGTTTTAGTTTATAGTTTAAGAGTGAAATAAAGCTTCTATTTTTTTAATTTTAACGTTATTTTCTGTTTTTTTAACTGAAAATTCACGAAAAAATTCTGGCTATTAAAATTCCTTTTCGATATTCTAATCTCTAAAAATTCCCTTTTGTCATATAATAGGAAGTGATGTCTTTAAACCTCTTCATGATAATTCAAATTATTAATTTTATCATTTAAAACCAATTTAATGTTTTTATTTATTTCTGAATTAAATTTATAATTTGAGTATATTATTTAGTTTTTTAAATAAATATAATTTTCAAATATTTGTTCAGAAAAAAAGAATCCAGTTTTGCTGTTGAATGGATATTCCTATCGAGTGAATAAAGGGAACTCCATAAAAAAATATAACCTCGTGGAGATGAATCTTAAAAGAATGCAAATCCGTATGAAGACTAATAATATTTTTGAGGAAGTTATTTCTGCCCCTACCCCACACCACACGCATGCCCCAAATACCCAAAAAACTACATACCAAAAAAGGATCGGGGAGTTAAGATCTACAGCATTATTCTCTACTCTTGCTCCTCGACATATAATTTCAGAGACGACAAGAATATTGAGCCAAAATATTTAGGCTATACTTCCGGAATATAATACACTTCAAAGGAATATTTAAAAAATCTGACAAAGAAAAAAATATGCCCTATCCTTTCCCAAGAAGTGCCCCCGATCTTATTATTCCTAATTAATTTAAAAATACATTCAGAAGAGAATCATTCGCGGTTGCAGATATTTTGTCTGAATCAGGAGAACGAACTGTTATATTCGCCTCCAGAAGAAATCTAAATTATTTTTTCCAAAGTAGGAGCATATATTTCGATGCTACCTTCAAAACTGCCCCTCAAATTTTTTCAAATATATTTACCGTCCATGCGACGAATTTTAAAACTACTGTTCCCTGTGTTTATGCCTTAATGCAACGAAAAACAAAAGCAGCGTATGATACAGTTTGGGATAGAATTTGAAGAATTATCAATCTTAATTGCAATCATGCTATGTGTGATTTTTAGTTAGCGTCGATAAATTCATAATATAACGCGCGCGCTCATATCTTAAGATCAAACTTGTCCCCTCCGATTTTGCGCATTAATATTTTGCTTAAAAAACTTATTTGTAATATAAAACGTGGGTAAATTATTTATACTTGAACCATTATTTGGATTGCGTTCTTAATTTTAAATTAGAAAAGAACGCATGGAGCAAAACGTCGAAAATCATACTCTGCGTTAAAGATAGAAATTGTTGAAGACGCACAAATTCAGGGTAAAAGAGAAGCCTCAAGAATATTCTACGCTGCTGAAAGCGATTAGAAGTGAATAAGCACATTGGCTGCAACACTAACATAATTTTAAAAAGGGGATTAGGGGGTATTCGAAGATTGCCGAACAGTATCCATCAGCTAAATTAAACTAAAGGCTAATACACTTGCATCATCCATTAGTATATTAGAATTTAATTTAAGCTAATCCTGGTATTGCATATTTACGCGACGAAATTTCCTCTCTGTCTATACAACGACATCCATAAGGCAAAAACACTCTAAAAACTTGAAAGAGAAAGAGTCAGTATTTGGTTTTTTTGGGGATTGAGTGAATGTTGGAGAGAAAAATTTTAAATTTGGCAATGCAGATAGAGAACCAACGAGCTTCGAATTAACTATAACATTTACTATGAAACAGAAGGGTATAGATAATTGTTCCGCTTAAAAGTTAAAGTTTACTGTTGTTCTTGCCGGAATTGCCGTATGAAACAAGTTGCTAACGATGTCATTTTTACGCGCAAGCCGATTCCAACGAAACTTTTTCCAGGAGGAATCTCGATCTAAGTAACGGGGAAAAATAAGGTGAAGCAATAGACAATGTCACAGTTATTAGACGAAATACAGAGAAACGACCAGGTGGATTTTTAAAATCCAAGTCAATTATTTTTTTTGATTCCGCCAAGCCCATATACCAGATGCCTCAACAAAAATAATGAAATCTCTCTTTCCTTGCTGTAATTCTCAGCGGTTTAACATCAATATTTAAACCCCTATTTATATTCGTAAGCAACAGTTTTAAATCCAAGATGTGTAACAAGCGGGAGTCTTGAGTGGTTAATTGTGCCCCATATATGGAAAAGTTGTTAACGAGATACAACCATGGTATTCGATAATCTTCCTTTAAATTATATGTACATGGAGTTAGGTTACCGTTGAATGTATGATGAATGTGCTTAAAAAACTAAAATTTTTGCTGTCGGAGATAACGATAAGTTCGAGATTAATTCTATTTTTGCTGCATTAACTGAGTAAGAGCGCGATAAAAAAAAACAAAACGAAAGCTATTTAAAGGTTTTTGAAATCGTTAGATTCATCAGTAATGGAGTCTGACGATAACGAATTTCGATAAATCCGCGTATACCGCGAACCTCTAATTTTCCTGTACAAATATCTTTGATTGGTTTCAAAACCCATGCGCCCCTAGTAGAACTTTAGAGTTTTACATTTTTATGAAAATTCTTTTGATCAACGTACAATTATACGTGCTATATGACTTAGTATTACTACGCAATTCTTCGCTCAGAAATAAAATTTCAGCAAGATCCCTTACGATTAGCATCAATTTTTATAACTCTTAACATAATAATTGTAGTTTATTTTAAAAAATAAAGCGTCGCGCCCTTTTATGGCCCTTGTTTTTCTATTTATACACCTAAAATTTTTAATAATCGGAGAACATAAATTTCATATAAAATATATTTTTTTAATATAAAAATATTAATTAAAAAATGCATTAAATTTTTTTTGAATAAAGTAGTCAGTGTCGAAATTTAAAACGCAGGCTGAACTTGCCAAATATATTATTCGTAACAATATATTAAATATTCTTTTTAAAACTATTTTAGTTTTTAAATTTATTATTGTTCAACCTAGACGGGTTTTCGACAAAATTCGGGATACGACTTCAAATATAAAAAAAATAATTCAGTCAGTCTGAGACGTTTAATTTTGATGGAATGAAAGGCATGAAGTAGACACATAAAGCACCAACGAAAAAACAGGAACCTGAACGGACTAATTTATAAAAAATTCATCTAAAATTGCATTTGACAAAAATACATAATTATTTCTATTGTTCCGTAACATTTTTATTTTATCAGTTTTACTATCTATTGCTCGTGCAATATCAGCGTTTAGTTAATTTATCAAAATTAACGAGTAATAGACCCATAATGTATTAAGTATGGGAGTTAATACTGATGTAACGATACTTATTTACAGATAATATAATTTGTTATTTTCATCGCAAAATAAACACACCTTTCTTAATTCCTGATTCGTACTCATTACTCTTAAGGAGGCAAAATTTTCCATTAAAAAATTATTACTCCTACAAATTTTTTATATAAAATGAAGCTACCACATTTAAAAATATATGTTATGCGTATTAGCATGGGGAAGGTAATAACTCGAACCCGCGAGCCAATGCCCTTGTGGTACGGCGTCCCTATAGGGAAGTGGTTGGGTGTGATGTTTAGTGGGAGAGTCCCCCACACTACCGCTGAATAATACCAGTGGTGCCTACCTGGCGCCTGCATGGGCAGACCTATGGACCGTGAAGCCCCTCTCGAAAGAGACCAGTAAGGTTTTACACATCCAGGCCGAGTACAAAAAAAAAAAGTTATAACTCGAATATGTTGCTTTGGGATCTCATCGTTTTTTCAGAAAATTTATCGTAAAATATGATTCATCGCTTAACCTTCCATCGAAGCTATTTAAGAAAATCTTAACTTAATGATAGATGCCAAAACGTAAATTAATTAAATAAAACTTAAAAAAAACTACAATTTTGGCAACTTGAGCGCTATAATATATCCATATATATCGGATATGAGGTTGAAAATAAGTCTGCCCGGTTCTAGAAATTTATACAACAGTTCATTAATGGATAGTCGAAATACTTCAGGATCATTGATAATCTACTTAAAGGTATATAGTAAGGGGATTAATAATAAGTTTACAAAAAGAGAATTACACCAAAATAAGTTGTTGATTGGCTGGGAAAAAATGGCATGTGTAATTTATTATAAATTTCAGATATATTAATGTCTTATTTTTAAAATTGGCTGCATCTTTACTTGAACACAAAATGTTTATAATTTTAAGGCGAAGTATAACTTATTTAGCTATTAAATTTATTATTATTTATGTTTATTAAATATGAATTTGGATAAAATATGATAAATTATTATTTAATAAAATTAATATATTGCAATTTTGATTTTTGGCAGTTATTATTTATTATTAGAGTAATTCCTTCCATAAATTACATTTATTTGTTCGAGATTAAAATCTGAAATTAAGTAAAGGAAATGTCGTACCAATTCTGTATAACCTTTTTTTTTTCTTTCTGAAACAAAGGATCTAAAAATTAGAAAAATGAAATTAGTTACTTTGTTCAGTCTATATTTTGTAAATGAAAGTATAAGACATAGGATTAGAGTTGAAATAATAATAAAACAGAAGCATAAAATTAAAACATTTTTTGTCTCTAAAAAAATGTAATTACTAAAAAGACTTAATTGAGTAGAATTTTTGTAAAAAAATTTAGTAAGCCATGATTTCTTCGAGCATGTGCATTTTATAATTTTCTTTAAAGCTTTTTACAAGTAATTTTACCTTAAAGTCGAGAAATTCATCTTTTAAACAAATCAAGCCACAATCAAATTCACAACGATTTCCTGTGTAGCCAAATTCACACTTGCATTTATTCCCATTATTATTTTGTGATTTACCTAATATTCTTTCTGTTCATAATATACCTTCATTTTTGCAATAACTTAGATTCATGTTGAATTGACAATATTTTCCCTCCCATCCCAGTTTACATTTACTACAATTTTGGTTGAGACATCGACTTTTATATTGGCATAGATGTCCAAAATAGCCCTCAGAACATTTTCAGGATAGATATAGAGTTGACTAATCTAATATTTTATATTTACCAAATTAATCTTTCTTTTTATTAGTACAACGCCTCCATTTTGGCACATATAATTAAGCTTTGAAAGATTTTCTTAAAATTATAAAAATATATTTATATTCTTAAATGAATAAAATTATATTAATGTATATTTCGATGCAAAAATCTAATTAGACAAATTTTCTTAACAGATTAAATTTCTCAAAAAAGGATGTTAGCTATTATAAAAGGGAAACCATATATTATTTTGATGACTCGGATCCATGAGATATAATTTTTACAGTTTTATTTTGATACATTTAAAAAAAACCTTAAAAACAGGAAATTTCAGTTGGCTATAAAAATTTAATCAATTAAAAAATTAATTCACATCAGAAAGGGTTGAAATTTACATAGTGTAATAAAATTAGCAAAAATCTTAAAAATGTACGTCCTTATTTTATACGTTTATGCTAGAGTTTCATTATGATCATGTCTAATGCACAGGCCTTTTCTCCCAATAGGGGATGGGTGTCTTAGAGAGGAGAATTTTATGTTGAATTTTTGAGGATAAAACACTTCTAACCAGCGTCATGTCTTTGTAATGGTGCCTCCCGAGAATTGACTATTATTACCTGGGGGATCAAAATCTATTTTCGAACAATTTCAGTAAGTTTTTACATATTTACCATATCGATAAAAAAACATTTCAAAATTTATTTATTTTTAACATAAATTTTATATTAAAGTTATATGGAAAAGTAATGACATCCAAATTCTCATAACTTTTGGAAATTTTAAATTCATATCAAAAATTAATATATTATTATATTCCAAACATTTTTATCATTTTTTATACTATTACTTTCACCCCTATTTTTACGATCCTTTCTTTCTATTTCGATATCGTTTTTAATTTAAATCAAAAAATATTTATTCGAGATTGGTTGAGCCAAAAGCAAGAACATTAATCGACGCATATGAAATTAGCCAGATTTCGCTATTAATCGTTTATCTTCGCAATTTAATTAAATCACAATTTAAAAAAATATTCATGCAGTTATGATAAAAAAAAAAACTTTATCCGATGTCTTTAAAACACCAAAGGTTTAGTAGTGATTGTAAGAGTTCGAAGATATAGATTTTAATTTAAAAGACACACTCGAGACGTAGCGCATGCCTAGCTTAGATAAGGAATTTAAATAAAACTCCAGTTATTTTTTTACTACAATCTACAGCAACAAAATTGAAAGGCACTGAAAATTTGAGAGCGGTAGTTTCAATTTTACATCTTTTGTGATATTCCGAAAACATCCGAATTTTTATAATATCCAATTTTCTGCTGTTAAGACAACATCAGAACCCATTTCTGCTTTGCATCCTACCAGAAGGAAAAAAATTTTATTTTCTAATATTGTCTAAACTCTATCAACCAAAGATTACTCGAAGACAACAACATGTACAAACTCAACAGATAAGTTTTCCTTAAAAATATTTTGATCTTTTGGTTAATAAAATATCAAAAGATTAGTTTACTGGCAGGTTATCATATCTTAATTTCTCCATCCTAAAATGAAACTACTGTGGTCCAAACAAATGAGTTTAAATAAATTCAAATAGAGAAAGGATCTTGCACTTAAAATAATAAAAAGTATCATAATTAAAAATTTATATTTTTTAGTTAAAGCGTTAATAAAGAAGGGTTTCAATGAGAAAAGAGTTGTAAATTGAATTTTGTTACTGCGGAACTTATCCATCAATCTGGTTCAATTAATGTGCTCTTGAGATTATAATTGGAAAATTTTTATCTTTTGTATAAGTTAAATATAAAAGACGTATCAAGCTATTGTGTTTTTTTAAAAAATGGAAGAAATTAAATAAATAGAGAGAAATAATTTCTTCCTTTTCAACTCTAAGTGGTAAAAATTATTTAAAAAACGCATGCAAATTTTTCTAAGGATTTAATATGTGAATGCAACTCTATACAGATTCTTCACACGGGGGAGTGGCTCGTCATCGAGTTTCGCAGGATCTCTGAAAATTTTAAAAATAGAGGTATTTTATTCAATATGCCCTAGCTTTTTCACTTTTTTTTAAGACAAAAATGTATAATGATAAAAAATTATTTCCATTTATGATTTTATTTTGAATCATGGGAAATGCTTAATTTTTTAGATAAATGAAAGAATTCAGCTCAATTTTCAACTTTATGAATTAAACGCAATAAAGTCACATTTTATTGAATACCCTATATTGTGCAATAAATTATTCTGAAATGATCTTTTAACATTGATATTTTAAAAGGAAAGACATACGACTAAATAAAATTTATAAATTGAATGAAATAATATATTTTTAGCACCTAAATATATTATTAATCCTTGAAGTTATTATCATAAATATAAAATTGAAAACTCATTTTCTTTGCAGAAGGGTAAATCTGATCATATTTAAAACATCAAATATAATTTATTAAAAATTTCAAAGAGTATCACGAATTCATGCCTATTGTTGGTAAAATTTCACTCAGTTTATATGAATAATTCCTCCTTAAAAACTAAGTTTAATCCTATAGCATAAGCAATATAAAACGCTGTCTTGTAAATATTAAAAGGACCTTAACAGAATATCTGGTCGCTCTTCCCTTAAAATTCAACATTTTAACAGAGCGTTCCATCAATCCCATATGATTGTTTGAACGTAATAGGGGGTTAGAACCAATTTAATGATGCGCTTTTTTATAGTAATATTGTTAGGCAGACGACTCCCAATTTGAGAAACTTTGCCTCGAATCACTTCAGTTTGCTCATTAAACAAAATTTATTATTAAGCATGAGGTAACAGCCCAACATAAATTTTCAAGTGAAGATTCAAAGTTTGCAATATAGGGCTGTTAGTTATTACTGCCGATATTATGTGAAAGGGTGCTTCCATCTGCGCCTTATCCCTTTCGTTTAGTAAATATTGTTTCGCAGAAGTTGACGTCTTTTTTACCAAAAAAATAATTGTTCCGATTATGAATAAAAAATGGAGGAGATGATAAATAAAGGGGAGCAATATTCATAAAACACCACCGAATTTTCGAAAATGAAATTCTAAGAGGGAACTTATGACTACTTCTCCACAAGAAATATAATGCATTGTCTTACAATTAAAAATTAAAACTAATAAAAAGAAAAGACCGTTTTTTGAGGATGAAGATATAATAAATCTTATGATATAATATTTCGGTTTTTATGATCGATTAAGATTTAAATACTTTTTATTTTTATACATTTTTAGGATTTCTCTTTTTTATGGTGTTTTTGAATTATTTTTTCCACGACAGTAGAATCCAGCCACTTTTTATTTTTAAAAATGGATCTCAAGCAACAAAAGTTAGTAAATCTCTGTTTGTTGCACTTCATATAAAAATTTTAAGATCATTTATTTACCGTAGCTAAAGCGGGGTTGCCAATATATCGAATAGCTAATAATGAGTTCAAAATTATTAAGCCGGTATTCAAATTTACCTTTGGAAGACGTATGCATAGTTTTATAATTTTTATCTTTAATGGAATTATTTTAACCCGCCATTTCAGAGTATGTAAAAATTTTTGATAAATATAATCTTTCCATAAGTTTGGTTTAATTTTTTATACTTTAAAATATTTAAACATTGCTACCTTGGGTTCTTTTTTATCCTAAACCTGTATATACAATTCAATTGTGCCATTAAGTGTACCCCGGTTGTCAAATGTTTAACTATTTTTACGCCCCTCCAGCTGGGGCATTCATTTTCTTTTATTGCTTACATGACTAAATTACTTTTTGAAATCATTATAACATTTTTCCTATACTTTATCTTCGCTTTTCTTGAAATAATTAATATGAGCTCAACCAGAATTTTCTTTATGGAATTATTATAATTAAGATGATTCAAAGCAATATTTTATCAGATTCAAAAATTATTCTTTTTTTAAAACTTTCAATTTAAAGCTCCCTTAAAGGCCATAGACATTTATAAAAGTAATATAAAATATTTTTGGTCTTTTTACTTGTTCAAAACATAGTCCCTTAAATTTAGAAGGATTTTATCTTTTTTTTAATATGTAAATTGTTGCAGCATATTAAGATTTTTTACTTTTTCAATAAATTAGGATTTTGCGCTATTTGAATTTCTTTTGGACGTCTTTTTATAGCGCATGTAGTTTTATTTCGAAAAGTATACTTCTGATAAAGTTTTAATATGTTCAAAGAGAATAAATACTACTCAAAAATTATAATCATGCAGGCAGCTAATTTGACACGACTCTATTATTTTTTTAAACAAATTCAATTAGCAGCAAAGAAACAGAAAAATTCCCATGCATTTAGGGAAGTTCTAAGTAACAAACTTTCCCTTAAACACGGCACAGTCAAACTATTATTCATTTCAATTGCTGAAATATTTTAAATTATGAGGAAAGTTTTGAACGACCAAGGGGATTAGATTTTCGAAGCAAATATTATTACACAAAAAAGGAAAAAAGATATACTTTTTGAATAAACAAAAGCTTACGTTATTCTGAACGATTTTACGAGGTGCTACATGGCAAGAAGCAATGACAATATAGATGAGCAGCTTTACATAAATTCATCGATAATTATTTCAATTGCAATTTAGAAACAAAAAAAGGTAGAAAATGGTTTTTTTTATTACCACGCCCACAATTTTAGATAAAACTGGTAATTCTAGGTATTTGTTTTAATATTTTAAATAATATATGTATGCTTTTCGAATAATTTATATGGTAGAGGTCTAAAACTGTAATTTATGTCAAGGCGATTTAAAGTATTTTCTTGAACAATTTAGCAAAATAATTGGTTTTATATCTCTTTGTCGTGCCCCGGTATATGTGAAACAGGGATTCATAAAAAAAATTGTTCTGCATTGCTTTTCTCGTGCATCGATTTATTTGTTACAAGTTGATATTATATTTTAAGAGAAATGAATATTGGTCAAACAAAAACGATAAATTAAATTGTTTCTTCTAAAGCTATTGGTGATAAATGGATGTTTTAAATATCAGTTAATATTTTATTCAAAATATTATCTTAATATCTTTATCCATAAAAATATTCAGTTATAAATAAAAACACTCGGTCTGGATCTTTTTTTGTGTGGACCAAGCCTATTTTTTAACCATCTTCATGATATTTCTACATTTTGGGCACATGCTTAATTATCATTAGGATTTATAACAAATTGGATATAGTTCTCGACTCTATGGCGTCATCCATATACTTCCATTCCGTTACAGTCACCGCATATTGCTGAAACAATAATTTTATTAATGTTTATATGTCTAAATATTACAGAATTAGGGGATTCTCTAGATCGATCGGCGTTAGTGTTATATTTTTTGCTTAAACGACAGACATGCGTTAATTTCTACAATTCCGCCCCTTCCTTGTTTTTTTAATTTAGTGTTGAAAGATGATATATTATAATGCCCCAATTATTATTTAAAAGATGAAAAAGCATCTAATAAAATACTAATTATCTATTAATACTCTTTCACGAACACGCAAATAATAAAAATATTGTCTTGGAATGACCATCGTGACTTTTGAAACCATATATCTTTGGTTGGGCTGTGCTTGGGTTTGAAAATATTGCAATTAAAATGAAAGCGTATATTCAAAATAGAATTAATAAAGCAGAGGGGAGGGATAAGAAGGTAAATAATTAAAAAAACTGCATAAACAGTGTTATTTAAAAATTTCCCAGAATAATAGCAATAAAAATTTTAAATTTAGTTTTAGAATATAAATTATAAGTATATCTCAAGGATGTCATATCGATTTTTACGTGCTGATTCGAATTTCTGGGGCCCCTAATATTATGATCAAGACAGAACTCAAACTGTGACAACCCATAATTTATAAAATAATCAATTGAATTTTCTTCTATTGATACTAAGTTGGATCTGGGAATAAAAGAGTTAATTATAAGGTACGATAATAAAACACACAATGAAACGTTCATTTAGTTAAAAATATCATATTTTTAAACTAATTCTAAAAAATATAATTTATTGTAATTATGATTCTTCTGTCTATTATACAATTCATTTAAATTTAATCTCTAAAAAGATAAGGGAATTCTTTTTAACGAATAAAGAATGTGATTTAGGGGTAGAATGCGCAGGATAGTGTCAGTTATAACCGGGGAATGGCAATGCTATTTTTTTTAAAAAATAAATGAAATTATATAATTAAGTAAAATCAACTCTAAAAGAATATTATTTTATGATCATACCCAGAAATTTATTGATCTTAGAATAAATAATTAAATCTGATTTTATGAATTTATTTCATTCTAATTCTATTTTATCCAAAATTTAACTCGTACCTGTTTTAGTTAGACAATATTTTCACCTAATGAACATCCTAAAATTAATAACCTAGCAACCTAATTGTGTTGTAAAGGATAATATTGTTAAGATTTTAAAAAGGCCACTCTAAATTACTGCCATACACTTCGGAGCCCTCATTTCAAACTGAAATTGAGCAGAAGGTGAAGAGGTTAGATTACACCAAAAATAAAATTGTTGGGGATTTTAACATCCCCCTTTATAACCTACAGTCTATGCGTGAGGTATAGGTCTAAAATCTCTCATTTCTCATTAAACCCTAGAAGTTGTTTTACGTGACAGGATACTAACGCTAACTGGGAGATTTAAAGCTTATTTTTAAAAAGACCAGCCTCAGGTTATGCCATCCGATAATAAAAATATTTATTTGTTAAAGGATAGAATAATACCAATTTTAAAACTTTTCTTCATAAAATAAATTAAATTTAGTAGTTTAAATTATCTATTAAAGGGACTAAGCCATTAAATCTCAATGTAGGTATGCTCTAGTTTTTCAAAATAGAGGGAATTCCTATTTCATGTTAGAAATCTTACGTACGATCAATAACGACGTTTTTGAATGTTTTCATTAATTCTCTGCCCAATGTCAACCTATAACACAGGCGCTAAATAGAATATTTATTGTTAAGACCACACATTTTTGAACCTTTTTTTAATGAATTTAAAAGATATCAATAATTATTTTATTTAAAAAAAATTTAAAAAAAAATCTTGTGTATCTTATTTATGGGGCATTATTTTTAAGTCATTAACAATCAATTACTTTTAATACATTTAGGAGGATCCATCATTATT
>SGJC01000899.1:0-10844 GCA_009887335.1 Henneguya salminicola
AATTCTTCCCCGCTCGTATTTTCGACGCCCAAATTTGGCTTCATCGATTTCTACAATTTCTCCATCTCCACCAAGTTTGAAATCAGGATTTATTGATTCGTGGAGCATTTTTAGGGTTCCAATTTCCCGGCACATACTATACCAGTATCTATTAGCATAAAAAATATTTTACGAGTCGATATGGACCTTCCAAGTTCAAAATCAATATCTGATTGATTCTCTTTTGTATACCACACGTAGGTTACAATGAGAATCTAATAAATAAGTAAATCATCGCAATTTAAATATAATAATGGAACCAAATATTCAATCATCTCGCGAATAGAAAGTCGGGAGAAACTAAACCAGGAATTATGCCTTATTGAGGTCTTTTTCTTGAAAATATTATTTGTACATCTGTAAATGCATCCATCGGACGTAGAACTGCCCCTAATAAGATTGCACTGAGAATCACAAATTCTGCAAACCCTAGATGACGCTATTAGCACATAAGTGAAGCAGAATTCGCGCGCAGAAATGTCATCGTGCACAACATGTAAATAAAATTTGTGGCAATTTATATTTCCCTTAATAATATTCACAGCCGCCATTTTTTTACTTCGCATATGCGCGGCTTGTTAACATTTGTCCGGGTAATGACAATCTTGCCTTCTTTTAACTCTCTTTATTCCTGAATCAATAAAAACAGCATTTAAGATACTTCTTATTTTAAATGATCAATTCAGATTAAGATTATGTATGAAGCCTTTAATGCTATATGTTTCAATGAATTGCTCAAAAGAATGAATAAAAATATTCAAGGCACTAAAATATCTTTAACAGATTTCTTCGATAATTTTTAACCATTTTTGGCGGGATGCTGTAGACTAAAAAAAGAAATAGAAAAATATTGTTAGCTCGTGAACAATATTCAGACTACATAACTGTAATTTTATGCTAGTTAACAGTGATACCACGTGATATTGGTGGTAACAAAGTTCATCACATTGAATACTTGTGTAAACAATACTGCAACAAGATTAGTTTATTTTATATGGCAAGAGAGATTTTTTAAATGTTAAGCAATTTTTTCCCGTTATTTATGTTGTAAAAAATTTTTAAATCTCGTAAATTGTGTGAAGTCAGAATACTTTCCCTCAACTAAAATATTTCTGAATTCTGATGGGCCTGCTTATAACAGGAAAGACAGTTGATGTAATTTTAATCCTTTAAATTGCAGTTAGCGGAACCATAAAAAGATCAAGGATAAATTTTGGCATTTTCGTTTATCATTAATTAAAATAAAATTAAAAATGAAGGTTATTTTCCCTGATCCACAAAAAGTCTACAATTTTGCTCATGTATATGATGACGTTCCTATTTTATATTCTTTACTTACTCCAATATAAATCATAATAAATTGGTGTTTGAGGGAGGATATAAGGTTGAAAGTTGTTTTTGGTAAATAAAACTATTTCGTAAGTGCGACTGCGTGAGCAAACAAACTATAATTCTATTTTCAAAGCATTTTATTATTTATTCATTGAAATTAACTTTTTTAAAAGCAAAAAATAATAACTTTATTAAACAAAAAATAAAAGAAACACAAAATTCGCAAGCGCAAAGTTTACCAACCTCAATACCTAGTTCCATTTTACTCATAATGAATTAAATGATTTAATATTCAATTTAAACTTAGATTTATTGCACAACGTATGAAATACTCGATAAAGTCTGTTTAATTGGGAGATAAATCAAACTAACTTTTGTAAAATTAAAATAGAAGATCATTTCGAAACAAAATTTGATCCAAATAAATAAAAATATTGGTGTTTCTATTATTAAATTAACTTATAAAATATTTCAATCACGCAATCCTTCTACATTATCTCCGCACGCCCAAAGAGGGCGACTTTCACGCTCTGGAATTGAGGAATTGCCCCCATACACGTAAAAGTCGCCTTAATGCCATTAACAAGAAGATTGGTATTATTTGTATTCCACATTCACACAAAAACCCTTAATTTCTGCAGAGATGTAAATATAAATCACGATATATTAACTTCCACAAATGTTTCAAAAAATAATAAAATAATAATATATCAATTATATTATATCAGACTGCGCATGCTCGAAACTAAATAAGGCGATGCCTCTTCAAGGCTCAATTCTAATAATAGATGCGAGTTTCATTTATACCTATTTTACAATTACTAAATTATCAATTATAATACTTAAAAAATAAAAAATTTTTAATATAAGTTAAATTACTTTTAATTATAAAAATATTTTATGAAATGTCAATTCCTTTGAATTAGGTACTATAAGCTTTCGCGTTAATTGATTTCTGCTTATATATATATATATATATAATAAATAATTCCTTCAAATGAATTAAAAACTTTAAATTGAGCGTTTTTTTATATTTAACAATGTCTGTAAGATTCAAGATTCAAAATTCAAATTTTATTTTTATGAAATTTATTGATCTACGAATTAAGTTATAAATATATGGGTTTTTAAAATTATATTATATTATCAAAATTCCTTTTATATTTCATCAATTATCTTTTACATTTTCGCCTTCATACGCATATTATATTTATGGTTTATATGTAATTTATATTTTTCTGCACGAAAATTTAACATCACAAGATAATTTTTAATTACATTTATCAATTATAATTGAAAATATTTAAAAAAAAAAAAATCAAATTCAACACCCATTTACCCCCAATTAAAGGATAATTACAAAGTGGAAGGACACAATGAAATATTTACTATTTTATCGAAATTTTCATAGCTTACGTTTTTTATTGAATATTATTAATTATATCACTGTTAAAAACGAATTTCACTCTTTTCATATTAATATAAATAGCTGTTACATTCACGTTCAACGTTACATGATTATCTCTTTCACTTGGACTTTCTTATCCAGTTGGTATCAAACATTTTAGTTCCACCTTTGATTGGTTAAAAAATCCTTGGAAACTTTCATTATAAGCGCAAAACATTGCCAATTTATTTCTTACAATTGGACTCGTATATTTCTATTTGCAGAGAATAATTTAACTTGAATCATTGAATTATATTTAATTTGAAATATATATTAATTATTATAGCTGAATTAATTTTCCATTTACCACAATATATTTAAAAGATGTGCATAACTTACATATTAAATCACAAGGGATAAAGAAATGTTACAAATAATGAATGTGTATATTATTAAATAGGCTTCAAATAAATAAAATGATATTTCAATTAATACTGAGAAATGTGAAACATATGTACATTTTCCTGCTAGTTCTGTGAGGTTTTATTTAACGTTAAATTACCTTTATCCAATAAAAATAACCATTAATTATTCGTATAGAAGCTTTAAAAATGGACATATAGATATATTTTACACTTTTTTATTTTATATGATAGAATCAATAATTTTATTCATCCTAAGCTGTTTAGAAGAGGACAAACACTTTCGGTCAACTAAACGTCTTCGTTTTCTTTAAGAATAAATACAGTAGATCCCAAAAATTATTTTGTATGAGTTAAAAATATTATTGAATTAACGTTAAAAAAGATAAAGTGTATATTTATAATGCAATTTTCTCATTGTTATAATAATTATAATTCTCAATTAAGTGTGAAAATTAATTAAAGTTAAATTATTACGGCTTAAAAATCTATTTATTGGTGTGTTTGAAAAAATTAAAAATTAAACAATAGGGCGTTAAATGGGCGATTTTGCATAATAATGCGGCTAATTTATTTATAAATTTTGTATTAGAATTTGATGAAATTTATTATGATTCGATTGATCATTTTAAAACTAGCTTTAAACGTGGAAATAAACAAAAAAAAATACGTGGTTGAGATTTCTTCAATTCCAATAATAGCTAAAGTATATATTTTATATTTGAACTAAATATAAGAGAAAATATACTAATAATACTCTCTTTATCAAAAATTTCAACAATAAAAGCTATTCATGCTATTTACCAGAATATATTAATAATAAAAGGCAAAGCGAGCTAGATTATATTGCATCTCCTGATGAAATAATGGCCTATTATCAAGGGAAATGCCTTAATTATGTATTGACATAATTGTTAATAATAGTCTTCAAAAGATTATTGGGATTTCTCAATATGTATTGGAATAAATATAACTCAATTCCATATGGAACTCGGTAAAATTCACTGTGAATTTATATAATTTTTTAGATCAAGTAATACGAGGGAAAAATTTATTTTTAATAGGATTATATGAAAAAGATCAAATTTGGAATGAAGAAGAATTAGTATATTTCGTCGATCTATTATTTCAGAGAACTCCCTCCGTATCAAAAAAAACTCAACCTTTTCATTTACAAAAATATATAAATGGAACTTTATGCCATTTCAATATACATAGAACAGGAGATGTTCGAGTATAGACTTATTTGTAATTTAAAAATAGTTTGTTTGCAATTCAAATCGTATAAATATGACTATTGCATCATATTATGAAGATCTTTTTTGTAATTATGTTTTTTTTGTTGAATATTACAAGTTTTGTACTATTCCTGCTCTATTTTATGATGATAAAAACGAAATATCTATTATTTTATGTAGGCCCATTTTAAATGAAATTGAATACAAAAAATATAGTTTTTCTATTTTTATTTAAATTTAGTAACTTCAAAAAATATTATGAAATCGACAAGTAACACGAGTATAGGATTTATTATCTCACATTGACAGAGGATGAAAATAAAATAACATCAGATGATAATATTTATAAAACTATTATCCCAGATTTAAATACAATCGTCGAAAATGTTTTTGATAAAATTACGCAAAAAAATTCTATCAATGATTACTTATACGATAGTCGGAATCCTCACTCGATTATTGATACTAAAAATATCATAGAACAAGAAGGTAAATATAAAAACTCTAACAATCACAGACGATCAACTGGTAATGAAGTGGAGAATATCATATAATAAAGAGATCAATTTTAACAAAATTATTAACAAAGCAACTCAAATTAAAATCCAATCAATGGTAATTATTTTAAACTATACTGAATATTTAGCCACTAGCTGACCGTGAGATTATGAAATCGCAAATTAAAAATCTTATAAACACTGATACTCAATTTTCTTAGGACAAAAAAATAAAAAATATGTCATAAAATTATACATATATATTCTACATATTGTATTTCTTCAAATAAATATTTTTATAAACAATGTTTAGCTTTATATTATAAAATTCTGTTGATCTGATTTGTGCATTCTCAATTACTGGGCTGATATGAAAAGGAATAAAACTACGATAATATAATCTTTTAGAATTTGTTTTCATCTATAGTGAGGTCATAAAGCATAATTCACAAATAATTTTTTGTTCACATAAAGTTATTTTGTGAGAATATACTTGTTAAAATATTCATATATTATTGCGGTTAAATTTATTATAGGTGGAATAGAAAGAATATTGTAACGAATTCTCTTCTATCATAGCTTTCTAGAAATCAATAGTAAATTTATTATTTACTTAGTTATATTATCAGGTAACTAATAAATCTAAAAAAATAGAAAAACGTTTGATTAATTCGCGATTGTTAATCAAACGTTTTCTATTGAAATATTGCCGAATTAAACAATAATATTTTTGAATTTCAAACAGAAATACTATTTTTATATCCTAAATATAATAAATAAAAAGACTATTTTTGATTCAAGATTTATTAGTTGTATCTTGGGAATTTCAAAATATTTACAAAAATATATTAATGACTCGTTTCATTTATTACATTATGACCGGCTAATTAAAAAATGAATATTTTGAGGACTAAAATTTTTTTACATTTTATTAAAATTTATTTGAAAAAGAATCTTTAATATGTAAATATACAAGAGTTGCAACACAAATGAATCCGTGCACAAATTATAATATCTGAAACTCAATTTATGTACTATTTTGATTTACTATTTTTATAAACGCATAAGCAGAGCAATATTTAGGTTATTAAAATGAAAAAAATATTAAATTTTCCGCAACTCTACAATATACCGCGAAAGAAAATACCATAGCTTATTTATGACAATTAACTGAATATTTTTTTTACGCGAAATTAATTATAAAATATTTAAATTGTCTTAATAATTCCTTACGTAATAATTATCTTTTTCAATAACTCATTCAACTTTGCATGTATAAAATATTAATCATGTATTTTTCAACAACTGTTTTTTTTTATATTTAAACCAATTTTTTAATCTTAAAATCTCAATACTAAGTTATAGGGATTTAGGGCAATAGTCTAAAATACAAAAATTGCTGTTGTTGAAGACGGGGCAAGATGAATGGTATAAATTATATTAATGGAAAAAATGGAGATTTTTTTAAAGTATTAAACTCACATAAAAAAATAACTTATTACATTTAGTTTATTTCTAAGTTAGTTTATTTGCTACAGAATCGAGGTATTTTTATAGTTTAATTTTCTAATTAAAGTTTTTAAACATTTAATTTCGAAAATTATACTGTATCATACGTAATGGGGTACGAGGATGGTATGGAATATTTAATATCAATTTCTGAAAACCCCACCTTGTAATAATATTGATTGCGTCTACCATTTGTCAGTTTGCCTATTATTAGACCCAGGCCTTAGACCCTCTTCATAAGGAAATAATTTTTAATCAATAAAAATCTTATGATTGCTAAAATAATAGTTTTTAATTTTAGCACAGAAATGTATTTTGATTTCGAAATTGATAAGAATTGAATTGAAAAAAATTAAATTCGAAATATATTATATATTATTTGGACGAGATTGGCTAAAAAAATAGAAATGGTAATATAATCGCTGATTTTCAGCAATATATACATTCCAATATGTTTTTGGGGTGGATGGCTTCGATACGAGCGCTAGCATTCCTTTCAGAATTTTTAAATTTGTTAATTTTTTCCTACAAAACTATGTCAGTGTATTTATGAGGAAAAAAATATAACGAGAAAAACTTATTTTCTTTCTATGAGTAAGAAGTTTTCTACTAGTTTATGTGCAGCTACGCACGTCTAAATTTATTTAGTTACGAGGACATTAATAATTATTGGAAAGCTACTTTCTCTCCTTTTTTTACTCTACCCGGAACATAGATTTTGTTCAATCCAATCCTTATGTTTTAAAGTTTATATTAAGAGAAATGTTATGATATAATCAGATTCTTAATTTTTTGGTAAATCCGGCTGAATCTAAAAAATAAATTATAATAATTTAGTCATTTTATTTAAACATTTTCTATTTTTTCTAAATGACATTTTTTGTAATATTGAGAGATAGATAAATTAAATTTATTGCTTATTTCTAAATTTTGATATAACGCTGTCAATTACAAGAAAAATACACATAATCAAGTATTTTTAAGAATTATTATCTTCTATATTAACTGGGAGCATACTAAATATGATTTAATATTAGGCCATAATCAAAATATCATTGACTATTATGTTTTAAGGAGGTTCTAATCATGCTAAATAAAATACATGAAAACTGACAATTTAAGTATCATTGAAATAAAAATTATTATTGCCTTTACACGAAATGTTTATATATTTATCCTTAAATGATTATTATCTTGAATTCGAAATTATTTAAAACTGTAAAATAAAGAAATCAAGCATATAAATTGAATATAATTGTAATTAAAAAAATGTCTCCCATTTTGAATTGAATAAAGATGTCGGGATCAAAATTCATTTGTTTTAACACATTTTATATTAATTTACCAGGTTTATAAAAATAATATGGTGTAAATTTGGTCATTCTATTATTTTGAAAATAAAAATCGAAATATTTGGCAACTTGGGACGTTATAACGATCTATTTAAATTTCAAAATACATAATTATAAATTCAATAAACTGGCTGCGTGGGAATGGTTTGAGGCGTTACATAAAAAATTAACATGACTAGACAAAACTCCTAATGTTTAGAAATTAATGTATACTTATATGTGACTTATTTTAGTAAACTGATTTAATTCTCAATTAAATCATAACTTCTAGATCATTTACAAAATAGTTTTAAAGCATGATTTTTGCCACTTATGATAAAATATCCCCAAGCATTCTAAAATATATATGAATGTGTATTTTACATAAATATATTTATACTTTGATTTTGCTCTTTTTAAAACTTTCTTTCGTTTTAAAAAAAAATATTCATAATAATAAAAGTAAAAATACAATTCCCAATTGGAATATTTCGATTTACCTTGTGTTTAGCATAAATAATTTAAAAAAAGTTACAAGTGAATAAAGAAAAAAAACCTAAGGTAATTTAATTTAAATATTTCAGTCCCATAAAAAAGGCTACAGTCATTAATAATGCGTATATTATATTTACGTGTTGCTATATGTTTTTCATAATATTGTTCATGCGAATATATAATAATTTGTTGTGAAGGATATACTATAGTTTGTTGTGAAAATACAATTAGGTATGAATTAACGCGAGAATTGTTTATTTACGTTATTTTTGGGATGAAAATTTTATTTGCTATAAATGACACTGTCAGTGATTATTATTTGATTGAATTTTATAAAAATTTTTTATTCAATAATAAAGATATACTTATATTTACAAAGGTTTTTCTTCAACCTACTGTTCCTATCAATGATTATTACCCTGATTCATCAATTTTGACTGATAATTATATTTTTGAAATTTTTCTTAAACAAAAAGAATTTAAGAAAAGTTTTGAAGCCATGGCCTTTAGAATAGCTCAAGATATCCATATTAACGTGGAATATAAACTTTTGGATCCACAGCAACACGATGTGGGGGATGCCCTAATAATATACAGCCAGAAAATTAAAGCAAATATGATTTTTGTTGGCTCTCATCATTTAAATGGATTGAAACAGTTTTTTATTGGAAGTGTAAGTAAATATGTAGTTCACTATTCAAAAATTCCGGTAGTGGTTTGTCCTTTACCATATGCGCATTGATCCTATATATTATCTATATTTAGAATATTCTATCTTTTTTTTGAAAATATCATAAATCACATTTTTTGGATATTATTACGTTCATCAATCATTTTTATCATTATAAAAAATGTATTATTATTATAATTTAATGGTGAAATACAAGTGACATAGACGATTCTATTATGGTTGATAAAATACAGTTATCCAACTTTTTTAGAATTTTCATATTTGAAATTATGGTTATTTCACCATATTCAAATTCATTTGTGAAACATAATATTAAAAAAAATTTAACCTAATTTTATTAAATTTAATGTCCACTTATCAAGCCTAAATAGTAGTCTTAAATAAATTTTATATTATTTTATATAAATTCAACTTTAAACAACAGAATACTATTTTAAGTCCAAATCCTTTATTATTGTATCAATGGAATGTACATAAATAGTTGTGGATTCAAACTGGAGTTTAAATTTTAAATCTTTGCTAAATTAGTTAAGCTGAAAATTGAAAAAAGAGAGACAGCTGTATAACGACTCTTATTGTAAAAAGACTATAAATAAACAAAGATGGCTTGAATCGTCATACCCGAAAATATATGCATAAAATCGAAAGATTAAAAATAATTAGATTAATTAAAAAAATTTAAATATATAATTTTAAAAAGCAAACAAAATATATAATATAAAAAAGAATATGTTATAGTAAACTTTTGAATGGAACAATGATCTAGTTTATATTTAAATACAAAGTATCGAAAATAATAATTATTTGAATAACGCCGTATGTAAAGGTAAGTTTTAGCAATATTTTAAAATGTAGAAAAACGGCATACTCATAAAAATTTCGATTTGAATGAATAAATCATATAAATATATGGAAAAAAAATATTATTTTTTTAAGTAAAGCCCTGTTTTTGCAATTAACAAAATTGAAATAAAGCTACGATTATCATTATGTTCCTTAATATACATTACTCGGTTTTCTTTAAATTTATGTCGTATGATTTATGTAATAACTGCTCCGAATGATAAAAATGAATTGAAATATTTGATTAAATTTAAGACAGAAACGAATATTTTACGATCCATATAATTGTGTATTTTAAATATAAATATATTCGAATAATATATGTGTAAACAATGAATAAGATCCATGAAAATGCCTATTTTATAACATCTAAGAATCTATACAAAATTGGAATAAAAATATCTAAAATTAATATTAATATTAGAAATAGGGGGAGTTGCGAGAAAAAAACAAAGATTCATGAGGTGTATTGAATAATGTAACTATGCCCAACATGATATCAATCCTCATATTAATTTATAAATTCACAGTTTTTATTTGAATCCGATCGGTTTTCCTAAATTATCTCGAATGTATGAGGGTAAAGAGATACTATCATATTGAGGCACATCTACATTGGTTCAATCACGGTGGTAAAGGTATATGCCCTCAGTTATTCCATGACCCCTATCTATACTAGGTAATAATTTAGATATAAATATGCTTTATTTTTCTTATCGTGTAAATTAAGTTTTTATAAATTCTATCTAATATATATGTTAACAAATTCTATTAAATTGAGGTACATTTATATTGGTTCAAAATAGGTAATAATGGTACATGAATTCCATAATCAAATGCCCCTGTCCCATACAAGGTAATAATTTACATATATGCCATATTTTTCATAAATTCGATCTAATATATATACAGGTTAACAGATTCTATCATATCGAGATATATCTATGAGTTCTATATTAGTATTAAGGGTATATGGACTAAATCCTCCAATATCTTTTCCCATACTTGGTAATAATTTAAATATATATATGCCATATTTTTCTTAAATTATCTAAGCTTT
>SGJC01000900.1:0-10839 GCA_009887335.1 Henneguya salminicola
AATTGAATAATGGTAGTCATATTTAATTTAACGCACGCGCGGTGAGTTTAGTATAATTTAGTATTTAGTACAATTTAGTATAATCATACATACTATCCTCTTTTCAGTTTATGTGAACATGCGCACAGTATATTAATATTTTCTCTCTTATCCTACTTCTAGTTGGTAAAATATAATCACATCCTCGTTGTGTTTATTTATAACGTTATTCTCATCTATTTTTAGAAAATTTGGCTTAGTTCTTGGCGTGTTAGAAACATTAGACGGTTTGCGCTTGCTCATAAAAAATGTCGTGGAGGTCTTATTCTACCTTTGATCCTAGTAATTATTTTTGGTCTGAGGGGGTCTCAAAAAGCTTTTTGGATGCATTAAATTTGCTTAACCCTTCAGGGATAATTTTGAAGATTTGAAAAAAAAATTTAGTCTTAATTATATTTAAATAAGAGAGGAAATGATTGATGATAAGAATCAAGGTAAATTAAAAGCTTAGTAAGAGATTTATCAGGTGGTGATATATATGTAATTTCAAGCGGGAAAATTAAATCCTAATTGCATTATTTTAAACTTTAATTGTTTTCGAAGAAATAAAAAAAAATGTTTTTAATAAATCAACCTAACGATTTTAAGATTATAAAATTTTTCATGGTCTAATATTGTGCCTCTAATGAATTTTTTGAATCGTTTGACATTTTTTTAAATTTATAGCACTTTTAAAATATTTAAATGATTTTTTTCAAATATATTAAATAATATTTTATTCTGTATAAAAGTCATCTTAAAAATTTATTGCAACGCCTTGTATTCTATTTAAGTTGACTTTTTATTTGGTATATTGATGATCAAGTCAATTACTTTTGTATTAAAACACATTTACATGCTGGAAATATCGCATCTTGTCGTTTTGAAAAATTCCTCAAATGTTGCTGAGATGAGACATTCTATTCTGGAGATACCTCTAAACGTATAAATAATAATTGAACCAATTGCATCAATGTAATTTGCAGGTATAATACTTTTACCCAATGTAAATTTCGATAAAATTTTATAAAAAAAGCGAAAGTTGATTTTATTTTTATTTATGGCAGAAAGAGTAAAAAGTCGTGCCGCTATCAATTCAATACTGTTCGTTAAGATGACATAAAACTAAATATAAAAAAATTGATGCTTGAAGATGAGGAACTTTTAAAACAACATAGTCTAACAGGAAAGAATATATTTAATTTTCTTTTTCTAAAATTTTTATTGCTATCTCAAGCTGCTTTTTATCATCTTGATTCTAAAAAATAAGCGAGAAGTCCTTACCAAATCTTCCTGCATTTTATTGATTAAATATTGATACATATTTTTATTAAATTCATTACTTTTTGATTTGATTGCAATGGGAAAAAATCTAATGTTTTAAATGCTCTTACATTTCTTTCTGAATATGTTTCGAAAAAATGACAATTATTTGACTGATAAACTCTGAATTAACACTAAGAGGTCTAAATTCATTGATAGGATACCATTCGGCGCTTGAGAGAATATGATTTAACCAGATATTTTCTTTAACACCTTTTTTGCTATCTTGTAAGAAAATAATAAGCTAAATGATCCCAAAAATCTTCACTTACCTTAAAGAGAATTTTCATAAATAAAGGATTTTTATTGGTGTCTTTTAGTATCACATTGATGATACAATTCAAGATATCTTCGATTTCTACCATATTTATCACCATATGATAAAAAGCCTCCGATAAATGAGTAGCTAGACCTATGTCGAATATATTAATTCTTGACATCAATTTATAGAAGAAGGTACTTTTTGATTAATAAAGTCGTTGTCTCAAAATATTCTCCTAAATCTTTATGTGTATGATCGTTTTCTGACAGATCTATTTATAGGAGTTCTTTTTTTTACATGCTATTATATAGAGATTAACAATATCTATGTAGGCATAGGTAGGTCTATTTGATTAATTATTGTGTGATACCTAGATTTTTGAAGCGCAGAAGATATAGATTTTTTGAAATGAGTTGGAATGGTGTAAAATAATAACAGTTGGTACAGACATAACCATGCAATTCTAGATAAGGAAAAATCAAAATCGTAAGAAATTGTGTCAGAAATTTGAATGAAAATTGAGTCAGTGAATTCGTACATGATTTTTTTAGATGTATCCTGTAAACGATCATGGATTGAGATATAAGTGCTAGTGTAAAGAAGTAAAGTCTTCTCGTAATATGGGGTATTATTCGGTTTATTGATATTTTTCAAACGATCTATAAATACTAATGACATTTTTGTGAAAAGGTTGCCAAGTAATAGAAATTGATAGGGGCGCATATTAAGAATTGCTGAGTAAAAGGAAGTTTGAATGCATGTATAGGGGTGATTTAAGGCACGATCAAGATTTGATAGGAAAATTTTGCAGATTTTATGATCCGAAATAACCGATAGACATTTAGAGGACAATAACAGGAAATATTTTAGAAATATATAATCTTCTTGATATTCTTCAGAATTTAAACGAAGTAATACGTCGAGGATTTTATTAAAATCCTGGCCCTCAGTGATATAATTAGTTAGGAAAAATAACGATTTCATAAGTTTATGTCGATAAATGCTGTTAATGTATTTGAGAGAAGGGTTCAACGAAGATAAGTAAAACTCTAATAAGGGTTTAATCACTGGCATATTATCTAGAGCATTGATGCCGGTGTTGGTCAATGATGAATAGCTTTGAGTCAAATCAATAACACTGGGTGATCTTGAAATATCAGAGGATGAATTTGTATCAGTTAAATAGCTAAAATTTAACGTGAATTCATCCTAAAATAAGTAACATGAAAATACAATAAGCTGAAATTTTCCGAACGATTCGAAAGAAAATTCAGAATTTTGTGAAAGGTGAAAGGTATTGGGGGTTTGGTTATTCAACACTCCTTCTCTTAAACTTAAAACGCGGGAAATAATAGAAAGGTTGTTCCAATTTCTAAATAAAAAATTAAATGAAAAAATAAGATGATTTTCATAAGTGTTAGGAATATCTCGGTCTAAATTGATGAAATTTTTGGTTCGGTCCCTGGAATTATAAAAATTTTTATACTTTATCTCAATTATGTGGGGAAATGACTTATAAAAAAAAGTGGGAACACTAAACATTGGATCGCCCTTGAAAGGAAGAGCGACAGTGTATGACAACAATTGTGTTATTCCTTTACATACAGTCATTAAAATTCTGGCTTTTTTATGGGTTAAACAAGAGGAAGTTTCGGTAGAATTGACAGTTATTAGATTTAAAAGAACCATCATACATTCCATGTACATTTGCTTCGATGTCCATCCTAAGAATGAGGATATTTTTGACTTGCCTAATTTTATGAATCGAATAATCATTTCTTTTATATCATGATGTTTTTTCAGAAATCTGACGGGTATATATGCAATCTCTATATGATCTTCCGAACAATCATTTGCAGTTAAATTGATGAGTTCTGGTAAGCAATTCTTCGGAAGATGAACAAATGACGAAAACAAGACATGCCGGGACACAGAATAAATAAAACTAATGAAAGAATAGGAAAAATGTGAGCATGTTCGTTGGAATTGTACGTTAATACGGGAACAGGATTCATGGTATTGAAGATAGTAATACCCAAAGTTAAAAGCAAGGTAGCTAAGCTGGCAAGAAGCTAGATAGTAATCGAAATTAGAGTCTGAAGTTACGAATAAGACAAGACCTGATTTAAATTGGCAATCGAGAAATAAAAGAGGAGAATATTTGATATCAAAATTACACACGGCTAAAAATAGTCTTAGAAAAATAACTGGCGGAAAAATAGCTATAAACGTTATGAATGCATATGGACAATAACGTTTTTTCAAGGGTTTGATATGTTTTAAAATTTTCTGGCAACCGTAAACACAGGGACAGAAGATCAAATGCATCAAGAATAACAGTTAATTGAATTGGGTTGTCTATGAGAGGTAACTATGTTAAAAATAACGAATACCGAGGCAATAAATAATGAAAATCGATAAATTTCTTGATATTCAATTTTAATAAAATTATTGTCGAAATTTAATATTGTTCTGGAAAATAGTAGGGTTGTGCAACAGGATATAACGTTTTGAATATATTCACATGAATTTTTAGTAAAAAATTGAAGTAATTCTGAATGAATTTTTTGAGAATCAATTATTGTCGAATCTTTGGATAAGACATTCATAATTTTAGAAACAAGATCGTGCACATATAAAGAGACAAGAGAAATAGCATGGCTCAAAATAAGGTAAATAGATTCGTAATGGAGGGGGTCGTTGTTGCCAGATAATATCAGTCGAGGAATGTAATGGGATATCAAAACTCGAGATACAAAAACTGAACTTATTTTATTGGACTCAAAGTATAAGGATAATTTTTGATGGGTCATAGTTTCGAGTAGCGGGAAAACTGAGGAGATTTCGTCAATATATCGCGCGTTAAAGAAACTTTCATTTAAAATATATTCTACGATATTTACGGAAGATCTTAGTTCATTTTTAGCTATTTTGTTGTATGTTCGTTTAAATCTTTCTGTAACATAGATTTCAATTTTTGAAAATGCGTTCTTATTATTTTGTTGAAGATCTAATAAAAATTCATCCAGTTCCATTAAAATTGGAAGATTTTCAGAAAAATCAAGCCAAGTAATTGAATACAAATGCGAAAAAAACATAAATAACATTTCAGGAAGAAATTTTAAAATTTGTGTGAAAAATTTCATAAATTTGTAAGTATTAAAATTAGGGTTATTTACAAAATGTAATAAATTTACAATTATTTTTTTAAATGATAAACAATTAAAATATTCTCTTATTCTGAGGAATGATTCATTAAAAGCCTCATCTTCATCACAAAGTTCGTAAATAATTTTGAATAAAATAACGGGATTTTCGACTATAAAAATAGATGCATTCACATTTAGGCAAATCAACGGTATGGAAAAATCCAAAAATTTATTTAAAAATAAAATATTAGTTTTGATTTCAGTTGGTTGATAAAATGAACAATAAGAATTCAGCATACAATTAAAGCGGAAATATGATACGATAAATGTAGGCAAATAAATAAATTTCCTAATATCTAAATATGGCAGTTGCTTCTGAACAAAAGCGCACGCTTCGTCGTGCACACAATTAGGAGAGTCTAGAATAAAACTATTTAAATTACTTTTGATTTTGGATTGAAAATGTTGGAAAATTTTCAAAAAGGAGTCGACTAAAAACAGGCAAGTTAAGCCAGAATTTATAAAAATTTTAATCAATTTTGTGAATAAAATTAAGTTAATTTGAAACGAATTTAACAAAACATCAAGCTTAAACAAGAATAATATACCCAGACATTCATTTATTTTATCATGGTATTTTATTTGATTTATTTCATTAGGAAAATCAAAATACCATTTTAGCAATAGAACTGAAGTTGAGAGGGATCTGGAATCTAATCCATCGGAGACTAACGAATTCATAAACCGAGGATTCCATACAAGACTAACTAATTCCTCAATAATATCAACCGTTGTGAATAAAAACAAATTAAAAATACGATCTAATACAGAAAAGAACTCAAGATTTTCAAGTGGAATTTTATTAGATTGAATTAATTTGACTAAATTTATATATATATGTTGTAGAATATTTGTAGAACTTTCATCGCAATATTTACAAAATTTAATCAAAATATTCTCGATTATTTCATAAGTTAAAATAAAATTATAACATTTTTCAAAAATAATTTCAAAAATCACATCGTACTCCGTGTTAGTTCGCGATTCGATGGAAGTTTTATGGATTTCAAATTTAATGATAAATATATCATTGATTAAAGAGTCGAAAGAGGATATGACACTACGAGAAACTGTATCATTTCCACTGATTTTATTCGACACCAATACAATCAATGACGAAATATTGGTTGATTCCATGGCTGTTTTCCACGCTTCATCTAACGGCAATTGATGCATAGATAAAATATTATTACACAAACTCCAAAAACGAAAGAGGCGTTTAGCAAAATAGGGAGATATACGATCTGTGTTTGATAATAAACTATTAAATTTAGTTTGAGTTAATTTTAAAAATGTCGCATCAGGATCAAGAGACATGTAATTAACCTGCATACATACAAAAAGCTCTACAATATCAAGAGCCAGAGCTTGAAATGCGATGCTATAATGATTATAGTAATATTTAAAGCAGGTAGAAATAAAAGGAGAAAATATAGTCAAAGGAGGGGAATCAAAACGATCACTTGTCGCAATAGGTATATCTGGAACATTCCTAATACAAACATCTCCTCTTGGTTCAAAATTACTGAAATTTTTTAGCGATTTTTCTTGCATGTTGTCTTGATAAAACCGAACTGGACGACTGCGAATATTTTTAAGAACAAAATATTCCGGATCCTCTAAGAAGTAAATATCTTTGGAATAAAATTCAGAGCAATCATTGAGTCTGTATACGGAATACCATTTCGAATGATGTGTAAATATATAAATCAACTTTTTTGTTTAAAAAAAGCGACTTACTTGTTTCATACACAGTGAGGTGCAAAGTGGAAATTTAGAGCATAAACACAAAAGATTTAGATAAAGATGCAAAAATTTCTGTTGAAAAAATTTAAATTGATACCTCAGATACATAGTCATAGGTTGAAAACATTAAAAGTAATTCAATACTATGAAGAAGACAAACTCCAAAATGCATCAATTTATCGGTTTCAATCTTAGACAATGAATACATATGTGAATCATATATAATATTAATTTGTTTAGTGATCATTTTTTTGTATGTTTCACTATTTTCTACATTAGAAAAACGAATCATGTTATCAAATTTTATTTTTGACTTAATTTTAAAGTAATCAGCATCAGATAATATTCGTTTCTTGAGCTTTAAATTAATACCTATTTACCTTCATTTCAATTATGTTGTTTCTGTCAATAAGAATTTCGGTAAAAATAGATAAAATACTTGGAAAATATGTTTAAATTAAATACTTTGTAGAGTGCTCAAATAATGTTTCCCAATGTTTTTGATATGCCGTCATAGAGGATGTGACTATTATATATCGAGGCTCAATATCTGATTTCACAAGACCACCTCCTAGACATTCGATTGCTAATTTTAAAAGTGAAACATGTAATATAATATCGGAAGCTATGCTCAAATTAGTCGAAATTATTTCAAATAAAATAGAAAAAAGATAAAGCTCAGGGCGATCTGTATTATTTTTCCACTCACTAATTTGCTTGATATTCCAACATGTAGGAATAAGTAAAGGAGAATATTCAAGTCCAATCTCCGTCAAACAATGACAATAACCAATCTTATGATATTTTATGAAAAATTTAACCATGTTATCTTTTGTTAGGAGTAGGGAAAGAGTACGAACTACAGTCAGAACGAGTTGAGAAATAGATTGTTGTAAACATTTATAGGAAGGAATTCGTGGTAAATAATTTTTAATATAATTTCTTGGTTCACATAAATAACCTTGCGCAAATGACCTATAAAACATTTCAAGCTGGCTTTCGATAGAATATGGTATAAAGAAAACCGTACTAAAAATCATGACTGGGGAAGGGTGTACGTTAGCAGTGTGGATATAGCTGCGTTACGAAGGCGAGTGTCATTTGAAGCCACAACACGAAGGATAGTATTATAAATATCCGGAAATAGTTCCCGCCTCATCAACAATTTACGATCATTTTTGCATTTATCATGATGTACAAATACAAGTAATCTATTAAATAACGTTAAAATCCTTAACCTATAGTTGATTCTAGAAAAAAATTGCACCAATTCAAACTAAGCTAAGAAAAATAAAAATAAAACTTTCAGAGCTGTATTTGGGCTGAGAGAAATATTCAAGGCTAAATGAATAAAATCAATGACGCGATTAAAATATTGTGATTGTAATAATATAATATTGACGGTACGCTAAAATATATACAACAAAAATACTGAATAAAATTTAAGCAATGATTTTAATATTACAATATCTGTGTTTAAATCAAATTTAGAAAAATCCATGAGCAGTTGAGAAATAGTAGTAGATAAAGAGACAGGAAGAACTGGGGCACAAATATCATAACTATATATGTATATGGGAAAGAAAACTTGTAAAATATGGCTGATTGATGTAGGAACTGGGATGCGAGTGAAATTATGGGTGATATCATAAATGAATCAAGATGGGGTAGAGAAAGGAGATTAAATATGTGCTGTATGCAATAATTGTGTTCAAACCCTGTATAGGATAGGGGTAAGCTTATTTTTTCTGGATAATAGGAAATAATTGTGCCGAGAAAATCTAAGACTGCAATTTGAGTGGATGCGAGAAAAGAGTCCTCGTATGTCGGCTTTTCGTCTTCATACATAATTATAAAAGATAAAGAAAATGAGATCTATCGTTAAGGTTTAACTTTTACCAATAAATCGATTGGAATATGTGGAATATTATTACTTAATAAAGAATTAAGCTGCTTTCTTAAAAAGTCATTAGCTGAGGTTATTTCTAAAGTCACAGATAGTTGGGTGTGTTTGTTAACAGCATCTTCCTCGTCTAGAGTAATGGGTGTGGTCCTCATATGTGGTGGGAAATCTTAATTTATACACAAGATACAAACTTTCAGCAAAGAGAGTGGAACTTTCAACTTCAGGAAGCTGAGAAGTCATAAAAGAAAAATTGGACATCGACCCAGAACTTGATGCACCAAAAATGATTTCATTCGAACTATAGGAAGAATTTTTTAAATGGCTTCGCTTTTCTAAAATGAAAATCAAACATTTACCCGAGCCTGGCGATAAAATTGAAACCGAACAGAATTCAAGATAAGATTGATCTTGTATTTTTGCGACCAATTTATTGATTTGATAAAAAATAGATTTTTCATTCAATAATTTTTTCACAAAATTTGATTCGATTTTTAGTAATTGTGTTAGTGTTGTAAAACTATTTTCAATTACGTGTTTTTCAGAATGTGTAATTGATATAAATATAATTTTAATTGTGTGGGTTAAAATTAGCATTCCGTTATACATTTTATTTTTCGATATATCGCAATTAATATCATTGAGAAATGTCATAAACTCATCAAACTGATTTTCAGTAAATTGAGAAGTAAGTGAAATAAAAAATTGGTCGCATTCGTTGTATTCAATTTCACAGACAGCATGGAATATGCCATGTAAAATTTTGAGCGCGGAAACTATTTTAAAACTATGTAGAAATTGAGACCATTCTAGATATATTTTTATCAGCATACCATCAAAATGGTTGATTATTTGAGTTAATGTATAAAATATGGCAAAAGAATAGTTCCGAGCGTGAAGGCATGTGTGTTGAATCAAAACCGCCACACATCGAATTACCGTATTCTCATTACTGATTAAATTGGATATGTTGGTTATACAGCAATCAATAATATTCTATATATTGGATCTAATTATCAATACCATTAATTGCTTATCACTAAAGCAACTGCCAAAATATTTCATAAGTTCTGGCGATGTCTCACAAATAGTAGACTAAAATTAAGAAAAATTCAAAACCATTAAATTCATATCTTCAATTTTACTGGTCAAATTCAAAAAATCTTTCAAAATAGCATTAGCAACAGTTCTTTTAAATGATTCAATATATTTACTGTCTATATTCTTGTCCAGTTGTATGGGCAACAATAGTTAGAGCATATAAAGCCCATCTGGAGCATTCACCTTTATCCTTTCATTAAAAAAGCGAAAAAAACAATTCCCAACGTCTTGATTATGGCAAGAAAAATAAATCTACGCATATTTCGAATAAAATGCTACAGTATTAGAATAAATAAAATAACTTTAATGATTTTAAAAATATATTTGCAAATTACTATTCTTATGCTATCAATTTCATGATTTGTCAAAATAAACATTAATTCTATAACATCCTTTATTAAATGACTAAAACTTTCTTGATTTCTATTTTATTAATAATCATCCAATACGCATAATCAACCGAATTCGTTATTTCTGCCAAATTTTTACAGTTATTTAGAATTATTTCATTATCCGCCTCGGTTCTATGAATAAATCCAATTATTTTAAATTACAATAAATTGCTAAATTTTTCTTCTGAATTTTTTGTATATCGATCCCGATAGGGAGATAATTTATCCATGCAAATACGAAAATATTGCATCTTACAGAAGAATTTAGTCTTTACACGCCGTTATTCATCGTTTATCTCCGGGTATTTGTTTAAATTGTAAAATATTCTACTTATTGGCACAGATCCTTTTCATTTTAATATGCCGATACAAAAATATTTTTTCCAACCAAATTTGTTGAACTTAGTCGCCATTACACAGTTCTATCATAAAATCACTGTGAGGATTGTACTTAATATTTGAATTTAAAATAATTTTTTTATAAATCATAGAGAATTCTAAAAATTTTACTTTTTGCCACAAGATTATTCAATTTAGTGTTATTTGGCAACGTGTATTAGAATTCACTTGCTTTTTAGAAAATTAAAAATTTAATTTTTAGAACATTCTAATCAGTGTGGTTTATGCGAGAAATATAATCAAGCATACATTCTGAGATCCAGAAGCATAAAATTTCGACCAAAATGTGTGTTTTAAACATACTAAATTAGGGTTATGTATCCTGCACAATTTACCATTACTACCCATGCGCAAACTTTTAATTTGTGAATTTATCCTTGCTGCTTATAAATGGAATATTTATATTCAAATGCATATCAATTATAATAAATTCTGTTTTTTATTCATTATATTATATCTTGGTAAAAATGACTACTTGGGGCAAGC
>SGJC01000901.1:0-10818 GCA_009887335.1 Henneguya salminicola
AACGCGCACCTAGCTGATAATGCGCAGGGGGGCACTACAAAGGAGTTGTTTTCTGCGAATTCAAACATAAACGTATTCAACAGATCAACACAACAACGGCCAATAGAAACCAACGAGAATGAAAATATGGACGACATTTTCAGCCAAATCTGCAGGCTTGTCACTCGACGAAGAAAATCCTACACAGCATTATTCAAGCTGAAGGGAATCGAATACGCAAGCACAGGGAACAGGAAGCGGGCTTCTTATGCTGAAGTTTGTGGCTGGATTAGCGAGGCGTGGACATCGGTGACGAATGAGTGCGTCAAAAACGGATTTTGAAAAGCAGTCTAAGAGACAGGGAAAGAAGAAGCCGGCGATGCGGAAGATGGGAGAGAGGGTGATGACGAAGACGAGAGTGTGGAGACTGATGTACCGGAGATGCTAGTGGACATCATTGAGTCTTTTGAAATCCATTCTGATTACGACTTTTAGGGATTTTAATAAAATTCGGTTCATTTCATCACATGTTTATTTCCCCTAATGTATAGCGCGCATGCCTTATTTTCAAAAATTTTCATCTTTTTTGTATAGATAACGCGCGCGTTATCTACCGTAAAATACGGTATTTAATAAAAATTATTTTCGGCGGTTATTTAACAAAATCATTAAATCTTTATATCTATATAGGCTCTCAAGATAGTCTGGCATGATGCTCCGATTAGCAGACCCATTTACTACCCAACCCTTAACTTTACATAGTTGCTACATTACAATGACACGATTCGATGTTACAAAGGTATCTGTCCACAATGTTGTTTTATTATTAATTTTAGTATGGCATTTACTTCTAAACTGCGCGAATTATATTAAAGCTTATGGGGAACAGATTATACTGCCCTGCCTATCTCATTGGTAAAATTATTTCCATATCTCGCTGAAAAGCCGGAATCAAAAAACGATCATTGACCCCTATTTTATACATTCCAGATATCCATTTCAGTATTAGAATTTGTCTTTTACATGTGAAATCTCGTCAATTTTCGCCTATTATCGGAGATTTGAGAAAGGGTCATGGAAATAAACTATATCATTTTGGTAGAATTTAACTTAGTAAACGAGAGTGTCTACATTCGATTCCGTTAATTGTTCTATTTTGGTTTGATCAATGGCTTGCATATATAGGTAAGGCCAATCATCTGTAAGTGTAAAGGTTAGCCTTCGAACAAAATTATTACATCTGATTTTTTTTTCTTGAAATTTTTCGAGAATATATTTTCTCAATCAATAAAGTTCAAATATGATTTCAGTGATATTCATTGAATAAATTTAAAACAAAATTTTGGTTTTTTTCCTAATAATATTTCGCTAAAATGGCGGGGTATGAAGCTGTAATAGGATCATAATGTTTAACGGTGAGTTTTTTTCATTTATGATAATCATTTTGGTAGAATAAATTTTTAAACCCCTCTTTTTTATGCGATTCAGAAGTGTATTGTCTCATCTCGTCCCCATTTTTTTGAGTTATACTCAAATATTTACCTTTTAAATTCAATGAAAGGACCAATATTAGATATAAGAATTTGAAAAATGAATCAGGGCTGTTTGTTGCAGCGTTTTAATAATGCATTCATTCTGTCAACGTAATTGGTGTATTTTTTTATAAAATTAGTTTTTTAAGTGTGAATAAGCCGTTTTTAAATCTGTGGAAGCAGTTTTCTAATTTGTTCAAGTTTTTTTTGCAACAACCTACAGATAATTGATATAAATATTGAAATTTTAAACAACATCCTCATCGAGAATGAATTTGAATAAATAAATAAAGGTGTGGCATGAGCAGATAAAAAAAAATCAAATCCTGTTCAAATTTGGGACATTGAAGTTCTAAACGAAAATTATTCATTTAAATGGGTTCTTATTTTACATAGCATTTAAACATCTACTCTTAAGAATGTAGAGTTTATCGAGAGAATGGAAAAAATTAAAATTTTCCCAGATCAAAACACATTTCAAATTTCTCACTGATGGTCATAAGAAAATTATCTGGGCATTATTAATGTGAATTGTAGGATAATGGGGGTCAAAGTTTTCGAAGCATTTCACAAGAGAAGGGTAAAGATATCTAGAAATACAACCACAAGAACACATAAATATTTTCATTATACCTTGAAGTTGGTTAAAATGATTCCAGAAAAAAGGAATATTCGGACCAACGAACGAGACAAAGTGTCTCGTTAAAAAATGTTGCGTATTTTTTTTAAATTTATCCAACTATCCTTCCGAAATAAAATATCTTATCATTTACTCATCTTGTAAAACAAATTCGCCCATTTTATTTTATTTTCTTTGAATTAATTTGCAACGGTTGATATACCGGCATGCATGAAGTTTGGCGGGAATTTTTTTACCTTCAATTAAATATTTTAATTTTTACATTCTTGTTTGGTGTGGTCTATTTCCACCCATTCTCTCATATTCCTCTGCAAATGACTATGGTAATAGGGGATACATCCCCTCAATGTTTTTTTTCTACAATAAGGGGATGTTATCCTGTTTGAGAACGGTAATTATGACTTCAAAATTCATTTTTTTACAAGAGAATAAAAATTCCTCTTTTGTGTTTAATTTAGACTTGTAAGAAGGAAGGAAAGTTAAGGATGATGCCGCAGATGGAATCGAATTCACAACTATTTCTGTTGGATAAAATAGAGCATTGCCCATAATTATAATTTTTTTTAATGGGTAATATTAGGATTCTAGGATTCATTACACCATTTCGTCATATCAACGTCAACAAAGGATCCTACAATCAATTTATGAGATGCTACCTTTAATTTCAATTTCCAAAATAAGGCTGACGTTTCTACCTCATTGAGTTGGATTCTAATGTACGGTGTTAAAATAGATGGAATGTAGCCATAGTGTAAGCTTACATGTAGATTGAACCTTGGTTCGTCGATAAATACAAAAGATCTATATCTTAAATTAAAAAGGCTAAATATTGCACCTACTTAAACGACAAACAAAAAATATATAACGACAACCTGATTTCAAATTTTCGTATTAACGCACTAGAAGATTGTGTGAATTGATATTAAACTGTAATTACAGTATTTTCAACATGAGCGTAGGCTAATAAAGGTCCCACCAAACAAGAATTTATTTTACCAAATTATTTTTAAATATTTATGATTATGTTATATTTTATTAGTTAATTTATACAACCAATAAAAAATAACGCACACTCCAAACTTCGTGTTTATCTCTGTAAAGGTAAAAAATATATTTTTTTGAATTAATTTTTAAAATTGTTGAAATAAATAAATTAAATAATTTGTTTTATATTTTGTGAGTAAAAACTTGATAGTGTAGATGGGGTGAAATAACACGCTACCCCGACCAACATTGAGAAACGAAGAGGCTATGCCTTATTTTGTTGAGAATTGCGCAGAATCAGTACAACAAAATATTTTGTGCTAAGACTGGATTTCTGTAACACTGAGATAATAGAATGGGCGATCAATGGCCGGCGCAGTTGCGAGATATCCGTCTCCCCTCATAGATTTTGTAATTTTTCTATACCTGTTCGATCACACCCTATGAAACTATTCATTTCTAAATTAAAACTTGCCTGACGATAGTCAAATTATTGGGGATTTTCTTGTGTCCCCTTTCGATATTTTACGAAATAGAAACGTAAATCCCACATACATTGTTATAAACAGCTTTTTTATTCCACAAAACTCTAACCATCAAATCCATAATTGAAGCTAAAGACCACAAGGCAATTTATTTGTCCCTTTAATTTTTTTCTTTAACCCAATAAAGAGCATGTTCTCAAAATGGTAGTCGCTTGTAAGAAGCAAAGATTCGAGAAACAAACAAGAACTTACAACAGAAATACAAACGGCAGCTTTTCAAATCATAAGGGAAGAGCTAGAAGGTTAATCTACAAACACATGGAGACGTATCTGTCCGAATGCATTTTTGGAAACAAAATACTATATTTAATTCACTTTATTTTCTTTTTGATTTTGTCCATTTTACCTTTACATTAACAGATTTTGAAAATGGCTGGATAACCCTGAATATATCTTATGGATATATCTATTTCTCAGATAATGGAGTTATAGCAAAAAAATCTACTTTTAACATCCCAGTGAAACAAGTATTTATCAATGAAACTTTTAAATTTTACGCGAGCCAATGCTCTTATAGTACGACGTGCGTATAGAAAAGAGGTTAGAGGTTGGCGGTAGCCCTTCTCGAACGATATCGGTAGGGTTATACACAACCAGTCCGAGAAAAAAAATCTTTAAATTTTACTACCTTTACTTCCTCTCCAGGAGATAGTCACATACAAATAACAGTATTGCAAACCACTTTAAAAAAAATCGTGTTTCAACAAAGGAGGCTTAATGATATTTCGAAGTTGATTGTAATAATAAGTTACCTGATTCATATTAAAGTAATACAATTATCTCATGGTATACCGCATAAAAAAAGATATCAATAAATACCTGGGATAAAGGATAATTTATAAAGAATATAAATCTCAAGAAATGTTATTAACAATTATAATTAGACTCATAGAAACGGCGTCAAAGCCTATTTGAAGATATAGTTTATGCATCTATGGACTTTTTACCACAGGTGAGAAATATATTTCTTGTTCCTTTAATATAAAAATTTTATGATGTTTTCATTGAATATCGTCTCTTTAAATATTAGTGAATAAAGGCTTCCTGTTTGTTGTTACCTCCCACTCGATAAAATTTTCGACTAAACAGTATTAAATAGCAGAATTTAACTGCTTTCACATTTTTGAATAAATGGCGTTCCGTGGTTGAGTTTTTGGAGGCCCTAACTTATGTCTATTTTTCAACTTCCAAACCCTTAATAAAATAGGGGATGATATAACTTTAAATTATTTAATTGTTCCTCTACATAGATAGCTCTGCGTGAAGCTAAAATTTAAATTCATGTTTTATCTCAAAAAAATCTTACATGCATGTTTTGTTGATAACGTTGGCTGACTTTGTTACTAGCCCTTAATTTATTTCTTGCAAACTTTTCTATGCATTAAAGGGTGTTTTTTGAACTTTTTCTGGCACAATAAGAAAAGCCCTAATAAAAATTTTTAATCTATCTCTTTTCATATGGAAATCATATATTATTTCCATATTACCTCAGATGATATCCTGTTCAGCACAAAAATGGTTTTTATTGAAATATTTCTGTATTTCTAACTGCGGATTAATTTTTGTCAGATAGCGCATCTCTCATCGCAAAAATGAAATGATTAGGCTTTTAATTATTTTGGGATAAGGATCACATGATTTAGAGGTTGGCTTGACATGCGCTAACTTGCTCAAAAAAGCTTTCCTTACCTCTCAAATAATGCCAATAACTCCTCAATTTAAATATGATCCTATTTATCTATTTGTTCCGTATACATATAATATTAAAAAGCCCATGCTATTTATAAGACCAATTTTTAGAATCCTTCACCTCAATTTAGAAGTCAAAATCCAAGAGAATCATTTTAAATAACAATTGGCAGAGCTAGCTTACAGTATATCTGGCTCAATGTGCGCCTGGATTAGTTTTTCATTGAGAATAACAGTGAAAAAATATATTTCTTATTTGTTTTATTTTAGAAAATTTAAAAAAAAATTGTGATTTAATACTAAAAAAAACAACAATATTAGGGATCATTTTTATTTTATCGATATCATTTGAAGAGTATATTAACGTTTTTCAAGTAAATAAATGGGTTAAAATAAGATCTATTTATTTTAGGCAGGTTTGGAGCATATTCGTTTAATGATTGATATAGTTGTAAACATTTTTAGCCACCATCCACCTCTACATGCAAAAAAAGGCCCCTTTAACGCATATGATGCGAATGTCTCAATTCCACGCGTAAAATTTGCCACCTAATCTAGACATGAGACGACTGAACGAGAAAGGATTGAATCCTTACGGTCATTATGTTGCTCATTTAATATATGGGCCTATTATATTATCATTTCTTTTAAGTTAAAGGATGTTAAAATATTCTTTATTTTCATTTAATTTTAAGCTTGCTAAATATTTATAGCCTTTAAGTTTCAGTCAAAAATTTTTTTAATTTTTAATTTATCAGATAATTGTGTAAAAACAATTTTCGCCTTTTTTGTGCCTTTTTATAATATATTTCAAAATATAAATAAATGATATAAAATTTTTTTTTTTTATATTTAAAACAATTTATACTACCTTCAGCACATCTCCTAGTGGTCTAAGAGTCTGAGTGCTGGAATCTTGGTTCGAAAACTCGACTTCGACTCCGATCTAAGCAACTTATTTCGAATTATAAATAGAAATATAGTAAAGTGAAGGGTTGTAGACGCGCGTCTTCCTCCTAAAACCGTCGGCAGTTCCACGCAGAGAGAACTAGGCTGTGGGCGTAGCAGTGCGAGGGATGTTTATAAAAAAAGCACGGAATAACGATTAAAAAAAATTTTAAAGTTCAAATTTTTATTAGGAGAGAATATTTGAAAATAAAAAAAGATACTATTTTGTTAATATCCATTATTTTTTTTACGCACTAGCAAATCTCACCGGTCGTTCTGAAAAACTCCCATTTTTAGATTAGTCCCCGAATTTAGTGTTTCAACCGTTCAACACAAATCCTTTAGTGTTAAATTGATTAAAATAAAATAAAACCGCAAATCCTTAAATTTTGAATGTTTGAGAACTTTACGAGCTGTTTATGAGGAGTTCTTAACCTTTCTTTCAAAATGGCAATTTTTTAAAAAAAAATTATTGTTAAGGGCTCCCTATCCAACTCCTCTAATTAAATAATGTTAAAAGAATAATTCACATAATAAATATGCTTTGTAATATTAAATATGTGCAATTTAATACCTTATTGTTTTAGTGAGACCATTGTGCTTCGTGTTAAGAAATAATCTTTTTCATATCTGGCTTTATTAAGGTAAGGCATAATTTAAGATCCCCTTTATCTATTATATTAAGCCGGTTCTTTTTTAAGTAGGTAATTTACTCTACTAAATCCTGTTTTACTTAATACGAAGTAGGAAAAGCAATTAAAACAACTTTGCTCTGTTCTAAAGAAGTGAAAACCTCCCATATATCCGATTTCAAAGCCAAAAATCATGTTGAATTAGTTCGAATTACCTTTTTGCGCTTATGTCGTTCTGAAGATCTGTGTTTGTTTCTTGTAAATGAAGAGCTACGTTATCAACATTTAAAACAAAAGAATTAATAACCCTCTATGGAATATTTAGACTTAGTAAATCACTGAAGCACAGCTCCATGCGATCACGCAGTTTTTTTAAATTACCTACGTATAGGGTTATTTCTGAATTCTTCAAATTATTCTTTGTTCTAGCTAAAGACTGGAAATGTGCAAATTTAAGACGACTTTCATTTCTGCTATCCAGTTTAATCTTTAAAAGAAACGCAGTGAGGATCTCTGTGTCAGAATTAGATTACAATTTTTAACTTGCAGTTGATTGTTTACAAATTAAGCTTCTCAAATATATCAATCAAATAAAAAGTATCAGATTAGATTGTAACAATCTTCAAACCCATTTTCATATCTCTAAAAAAACGTCGCTACCATTTCCCATACAGCTATAACACGAGAAAGACAGTTCCCTTTTGACCTAAAACGTACTTCTGTATGCAACAGCATACGTATAAACTCTTCATTATTTATCTCGCATAATTGTCGAAACATGCAATCTTGGGGCGCCTTAGACTTAATTGCATTGATTACAAGTTCTAGTGCATCATGTCAAGGCCATCCTCTTCTGTTAGACACCAAGTGTTGTCGATAAATTAAACAGTGAGTACTAAATAAATTTGGTAAAATTCCCTTTAAATATGCAATGAATCCTTTGTATCTGCCTGTCAGGGCAACAGCACCATCCTTAGAAAACGCAATCATATTTAATAATGAGATTTTATTTTTAGCACAGTAATTCTTTACTTCTCCAATAATTTTTTTTTCCTTTATATCCCTTAAATGTTTCCGAGCAAATAACATTTCTTGTTTTAGGTCGCCTTCATGTAAATATCTTACATATTCCACATCTACAGCAGAGTTGTTCGGAAAGGTTGTCTTGTAGATTTGCAAAGCGAATTACATTCTTTAAGTGTGAAATTAATTGAGTTTCGAGATTATTAGAGATTTTATCGAAACGCATAGACACTGATGAGTTACTAAGAGGAATAGATTCGATGACTTCCCGAGGAATTATGTTCGTAAAGAATATGAGTGCAATAGAACTTGCAGGTAATATAAGAGATTCTGCTATAGTATGTGGCTTTGCATCCTTGGCTATTATTTTAGAAATTTTGTTAGAGGATTACAAGCTTTTTTTATCCCCAACATATTTCTTGGATAAGATTATCTTCAATGCCGATCTATTTCAAATTTTCCTTTCAAAGACTAAAAATATTCCAATGGTTTATCAAAATATTCCTTGCGGGATGTTCTTATATGGTTTTTTAACTTGCATAGCCGTATACTTTCATTGGCTAGTGTTATGTTACATAAAAGACACATTGGAATTGTAAAATCATGCGGCGAAGTGATGAATGGATAGGAAAGATATTCAATTAAATATTTTCTTTAATTCTTTTTTTTTTTTTAAAGTGGAGCGTGTGTATAATACATCCGCATTAAAAATGAATTAAAATTCAATTTAAACAATTATATTTTTTTTTTGAAGATCGCATTATAAATTTTAAAAAAGTTAAATTATTATTTATAATAGTGTAAAATTTATTCTTAAAATCTATCATTAATGAAAAAATAATGCAAAAAATGAGTATAATTAAATTAAAATAAAAAAAAGTTTCAGATATTAACATAGCGATAAGAACATTTTTATTTATACGAGCTTTTTAATGATATATAGATTTTGTCTGCAACTAAATTAATAATACATTTGAATTATATAAATTAAACAATATTTTATAGTTATTTTTTTATTTATAATTTAATTAATATTTAATATTAGAGTAATTTATGCATGATCCAAATGAGTATTATTTTCCAACTTTTATTTTCTTTAACCAAAGGAGCCTGTGTCCAACAAAAACGGTATGTGGCTCTCGATTGAGAATCGCTGATTTAATTAGCAGGCAAGGACTTAAATACCGTATCAATCCCTATTAATTTGCGATGATACGCCCAGCATAAGCTCTTGAGTTAGACCTTAAAAATAAAGTGTGAAATTCTATCTTTCGTTTTTTAATAGTATTTTTGCCAAACTAAAAAGGCTATTTTACTCGTCCCCGACTATTATTGACGAAATTTTGGCAACTGAGTGTATAGTTTTAAATAATTTTAGCTCTAGAGAATGCCTCTACTTGCGGACCTAACGGTGTATAGTGGCGCTAGAGAAAATAAATTTAATGGAGAAAAAAATTACAAAAAATGACAGCTGTTAGGTTATGTTAATATTTGCGGATTGGATTCGTGTGCTTTATAAGAAAAGCGTAGTTTTTAAATAATTGGTAGGTGGCATACGAGTTAAACGTGTTTTACTCCCTGCCAATACAAAGTGATGATGTGCATTGTATATAATCATATTAAAGATATTAATTCTGAAATGCCAAAACAAGACAAGGTATTCTTGTTTCAGAAAAGTAAATTGTTAATCATCCATGATAAAAGATATAAATAATCTTAATTTCTCCAAACCTCGAAACGAGTTTATAGTTATTATTTTTGGCATTTTGTCACGCCAGCGTGTATTAAGCATGTATCTACGCTGTAAATGTTTTGTTTTTTTACCTTTAGAAAAGTTATAAAAAAATTTATTTATCTATAAAATAATAACTAAGTTATATTTCAACATACTATCTTCTCTTTACTCTTTCTCGCATGCGATAACAAATACTATATATTATACAATTTACATTATTTTTGTTTATAATAATCAATCAAGAATGCTTGAAATTATATACCATATTAGGCACGTTAGTCAGAAATGATTAGATCGTTAAATTTTGAACTATAATATTTTATAAAAATAACAGGACTAAAAACGAAAAACAGTTGCAGATTTACTTTTTATAAATCCTTTTAGATCTGAATTGACTAATATTCAATTAAATGTACTCGAAATTATATGAGTCTACACGAGACGTACCGTTGATTAATATACGTGGCTTTAAAACTTTTATTCATAAAAAACAGTGTTAAATTTTTACCCGTAATTTATTAAAAGACTGAAAATATATTTTAACACAACGATTCTAATTTTATTCCTGCGAGTATTATTTTCCTCATTTCCCTATGCACCCTTTATCGAAATTGATAAAAAATTAAGTGAACTTTTACTTAAAACAGGTAGATACTCACGCACTTCAGCCGTTAAAATCGAAAATATTTTTTTTATATATTATTATTGCAATTTTATTTTTTAAAATAGTAAAAAATAAAGGGATAAAATTGTTTTTTTTAATTTTATTATTGATAGTTACTGATTGCCTCGATGGGATACTAAAAACCTTTCGGCGACAGAGAATATGATTTCCTCAGGCTTCTCATTTTATCATGAAGAAATATAATAATTAAGTGCCCTTCAAGACATCAGCTGTCTATAGTTCTCTGAAAAATAGGATTAGAATTTGTGTCCTGTTTCAAAAATTCAAACATTATCTCGAAATATTAATTCGTTCGCCACATGATTGGCCATATTCTCAATACATTGTTTAAGAAGATTAACAGCTTATGCTAAATTATATATTCCATAGACTTCACTAAAAAAAACCTCATTAGAACAAATTAAAGATCATACATCTTTTCCTCCT